>JBBPTN010000030.1:0-119403 GCA_038094075.1 Xerocomus spinulosus | reverse complement strand
AGGCACGTAGCGAAGTGTCGTCCATCCTAGAACATGCAGGAACGACTCGAGGTCATCTGCGAAGGTGTGGACTTTTTCAGGGTCCTGCAGTAAATTGGCAGACATGAACTGCCACGTTCCCTAATCAACAAGAGTTTGTCGCCATCAGCACATCGGCAGAGTAATACCATATTGCAAAACATACCGTGCGATCAGGACGTCCAGAGCCCTTAATCTCGCTCAACTTTTTAGCCAATTCCCAGTCAATCAATAGCCCTCTACCATCGTCTGTCAGAATGATGTTCCCTGCACTAATGTCCCGATGCAGGATCTTTGCTACTTCATATGCGTGTGAGTGAGCTACAAGTGCAGACGTCAATGGACTATTTGTCTAGATGACACACTAGACGAACCTTTCACTGCATCTAGGAGAGCCGTAACGAGTTGCTTCGTCGAATCAAATTTGATGAGTGGCCGACCGACAACCCCCAGGACAAGTCGGTAATGCTGATAAAGCGAGATACGGCTTGGCTTGACACGAACCCAATCCGCATTAATAAACTCTTGCGTCCGCGTCCTGCCACCCTCGACATCTCCACCAGCGACATGTTCCGGGATGTTGGGTGTTCCATGACTATGCAGTAGCTCGTAAACTTCGTGTTCTGGCATCACCACATTGGATACGTATCGCCAGGTGTCCTTCATGTATATGACCCGCTCCTTACACCACGGCCCTTCCTCCTCCGGCTGTGTGTCCTGCTCCCCATTCGGGATCCATGCAACAGGTAAGGTGCGTGTGCACCGGCTGCTGATTGACCGATTCGTCGTCGGCGGACGAGGACCATATGCGTATCCCTGGCCAACCAGGCCAGGAATTGTGTATCTGAACAGCGGGGAATTTGCAGCCTCGGACCCTAGCAACTCCCTCACCCGTGCATCCAACTCGGCTGAGAGGTCCGCCGGCTGTACGGACTCATCGTGGCCCCGCTCTACAGCAGACATGTGGTCGAAGCGCCACAAAAATTCGGCCATCAGCTCCGGTTGCGCTCGATAATCGAATCCTTCCGTGACAATTGCAGCGCCCCGCTCCCATCGAATGAACCGAGCGCTATTCCCTTCGACCAAGATCGAGAATGAAAAGTGTCGGAATTGCAGCATATGATGAGCACCGGCGTAGTGACAGAGCTGCCCACGTGCGTCCCTCCCCTCCGCAGTATCCGGCGTGAACGACGTGTTACCTGTGGGGTCCCGGAATGCGACACCCTGCCTTGTCTTGAACTCCATCCAGAGTTCCATCTGCGAGAAATCTGTCCTCGTTGGGGCAGCCACCCCGTCAATGCAGTTGTAGATTGCAATATCGGTCTTCAATCCGAGGTTGGTATCAGTGTCCTCCTTACTGCTCGTGTTGACAGCGTGCAGGTGTGGTATCCATTCCTGGATTGCTTCGATCTAGAAGTGCTCGTCGTCAGATGGACAGTATCATACGAAGACCGGAGCACTCACAAAATTGATATATCGGTCCCTTTCTGCACCAGTATTCGGGACCTGCCCGAACGGGTTCTGTGGGAGCGCTGGTAGCGGTGAATTGGCACGAGGGAGGAATTGGTGAAAGAAGCCTTCCACGGGCATCAAGCCCAACCAGCGACCATCCATCTCCTTGTTCAGTGCTTTTCGAGTCTCTTTGAAGTCGGAGATCTTGGTAGCGAACGCCTGATTTGGGCCGTGTTTCTTTTTGACCGGTGTAGAGTCCTTAGCTTGTTCGTGCTGAGAAACAGGTTGTGTGTCGGATAGGTCACCGTGCTCAGAATGAGCAGGTTCCGCGTCCTGGTGAGAGTCAGACATGTTTTCGAGGGTGCGACGAAGAAGAAATGTTACGAACGGACTGGGTTCAGAGGGTCAAGTATTTAACCTCGCTGGTTGTGGTACTAGCTGTGGAAATGAATTTCAATATCGCAGAGACGGCCATCAAACGTCGTACTTGCCTAGCGGTGAGGATTCGGTGTGGACTGAACGTGTGTGGCAAAGGTGGTAGTAGGAGGAAGAAGATGTCAAGACGCGTCGCGATCAGGTGACTCGACAGTACAGCACTTGCCTTTTCTGTCCATCCCGATCACCAATAGTGTTCTTATCCGTCCATATCCACTGCGATGCTAACCAATTTCATAGATGTGCGCCAACGTGTGCTACTAATTCGGACTAATTGGTGAGTGGACAGATGCACAGAAATGGCTCTGCACGTCGAGCTGAGTTATCAGCTCCGTTCATGCGGCAATGCTATTTCACTTGGTCACGGCATGAAGGATCGATGAGTCAATCCGACAACCTCATGGCCTTCCCGTAACCGAGGGCGAGATTGGCAAGATGGGACTCGTACTGCGATAGCCATCAGGTCCGTCTTATTCCACAAGGACCCATATTCATAGAGGATAATTGCACTACCTGACCGTTATAATCTACGACAAGCGAGGGTCGTCCACTTCAGAAAAACTTGGTGGATTCTCTGGATGTTCAACTCAAGAGCTATGAATTCCCCTACAAACATAAGACGTCCAGCATTCCGGTGCGTCACGTGCGTGTCGCTGGCGGCGACGTTGTCGGGGAGGCAGGACAATTTCTGGGTGCGCAATGGCTGTGTGTAAAGCCGATGATATCGCAGTTTCAACGTCGCCGTTAAATCTGTCTCATCACAGCAGGACAGGCCAGAGCGCAGTCGTAACGCAAAGGCAATGGGCCACGCGCTTTTACTAAGGTTCCGTTTCACGAAGCGGCAAAGCTCAAGAGGACGAGGCAAATCCAGCAGGGGTCAGCCCCGACGCTTTTCGCGACGATCGTCTACTCACAATGATTGCGCAGGAGATGAACCGCTTGTCCCTCCTCCACCGGTCACCACACAAACCTCGCCTCAAATCAAGCTCAAGACACACGCTAAGTGGATGTGGAGGTCGTGGATGTCAATGTGGAACCGAAAGACAACAATCAAGACGACGACAACGCAGACGCAGACGAACGCAATAAAGGCAGGTCGAACATATCGTGGACGCCCCTTATTTCCATCTGTCAAAACCACCCTTCCTCGCACATTACCCTGATCGAGCAGATCTCAAATTAGGGGATGTCACACTGACTCTCACACACGTGTTGTATGATTGCGCCGCTACGCGGAAATGAACGGACAGGTATGATGACCCCGAAAAATGTAACGCTCAGGGTCTTTGTCGACAGTGGGAACTATAGAGTGCGTGTCCCCTGAACCCTCCTTGTATAACATTGCGGCACAGATCATGAAACCGATCAAATGGTAGATAGGGAAACTAACAATCGATTGACGAATGTAAGCTGAGGACGATTATATAATGAATAGCGCCAGGAGAAGTGGGCGGCAGAGGATTGTTGTCACAGAAATCGATAGCACAACCGTCGCGGCGTCGTCCATGGGGCAATGAATCCAATAATCCATGACTAGCATGCCGAAGGTTTATAATGGGAGAAGTATGGAAGACAACGTAAAACATTTACACTATACCAAGGGTATATACAAATGACATGAATGTGCAGTCGATAAAGCAAGAAAAAAAACAAGTAACATCAATAGCCATGGGTTGATTAAGCCGTCTCTTCAGCGTCAGATCCATTGTTACTATCCACCGCAGGTTCCACCTCGTCAGCATCCTCATCGTCCATACCCTTGACAGGGATGGGTGGTTGATCCGGTAAACGCTAAAAAGATTGTCAACGATCCAGAGTCTGGACTGATGCGAGCTGACTGACCACAAATGCGAATTTGCACACCAGGAATCCACCGCTATTGAGCCCCTTTTCTTGCCAGCACTGTCCCAGTCTGTCAATGAATCCATGGTATCATTCCGGGATCAGAGCTTACCTTTTTTATAACGTACAGGCCATCATAGCGATATCTGTGGAGAGCTGGGTCAGATGACATGAGTTACAGAGGGTACTTGTTCTCACCCTTCACTCGGTCCGTACTTTGATCGAAGCTTGAATCCTCTGATAACTCGTATAGGTCTGCCTGTCTCCACGGAGCGCTTGCGGGAAAGATGGTTAACATGGCAAAGATCGAGGAAAGTAAAGGATGAATGTACCTTCAGCGACTTGTTATGATTGCGTTCAAATGATTGGTCAAAGCTCTGTGCGGCGGTTCGAAGCTGATCATGGTCAGATCTCCCCGATAGAACAAGGCGAGCTTACTCACGTTTTTCGGAGCTGCTTTCGTCCCTTTGAGGTCCCTGCCACCTAAAACAGCAAACATGAGTTATTTTCACTAGGATTGGTATAAGACTCCAACTTTCCTGCGCCTGTATACGTACTTACGGAACGAAAATTAGTAACGTGAGCGATCCATAATAAAGTATAAAACATTGGACTGGACCTACAACGCATATCCGTCGTCAACGTCATCGTCATAGCCTCCTGAAAGAGCGACAGAGTATGCGCCATCCGGGCCGGGCGCAATGCCCCCTACCCATGGACTTTTTTCCGAGTTTACAACATGAAGAAATACGAATTATCACAACGCACGCGTGGATAGAGTCATTCGAGCACTCCTCCCTGGTCGCCAAGTCATCAGCCAACGCGAACACGCCAACAAGACATCCTACCTCGACGCCCACCACGAGCCAACCTTAATTCCAGGGATAGATCCATACGTCTTTCTGAACATCGCTCAGCTTCAAAGCCAGCTAAGTACGTGGACGCTCACGGATTGTATCGCCTCTCGCGTTTCTCCTGTCCAGACCTATCTTCGACGAGGATTTTTACAGACATGGGCTGGGGAGTGCCACGAGAGTGTTGAACGCGTGCGAGCGCGTCCGCAGGTTTCCCCGCAATGCGCGAACTTCGCCTTTGACTGTTTGTTGATTCTGCAGGCGGGATCACGTTCTCATCGTTGGCGACGCGTGCACTCTTTCTTGGGGTAGGTTTCTCGTCCGTGTCTGTATCCGAGTTTTCGTCAGCCCTTCTTTTGCGACCGGGCTTGGCTTTCTGTTGACGCCCATGACACGTTTCCTTGGGTTCGGTCTTGGGTTTGAGTTTCTCCACGCCAAGGGAGGCGAGAATTCGCTGGTTACGCGCGATGTTGGCCTCACGCTCTTCATTGTAGGTGAGCTCGGACATCATAATGACCAATCCGTGGTGGTGGTAGTTGACCGAGGTTAGTGATTACACAACACCGCTTAAACACCCTCCAATCCGATCACGCTAATGGACCTCACCAAGAGTCAAGTTTGGGTATACGCAGTTGTCATTCTCAACCAGAGTACTGTGACGGTGCCTAACCAATTTATCCCAAAGCAACAGACAAAAAAGTCAGGGGATGGGCATGATGGTGGGGAATTGTGTATGTTTAGGATAGCATGCTCGGGATGCGAGATATCAAGACAGCGGTGATGTAAATTCATGACAATCGTGAGTGGGACAGGGTCCCTGAGATGTCCGTGAGGATTTTTACACAGATCTGTGTGACTGGGGCGAGGCGCTGCGGATGCCAAGTGCCATCCATCAGTTTGGTCGCACGGGACCTGATGGGGCGGCTGATTTAGTCTCGCCAGTGTCAGCATCCCTTTCTTCCAGATAGGGTTCGTCGTCCCCGTCGGAGAGTTCAGCCCACCATCGGCCGGCTTGGAGAATCAATACGCCCGTGAGCGCTACACTGCAAACGAGGTGATTTGACGCGAGGTCTAGTGTTGGTGAACGGAGCACACGCGGGAAAGCGTCACTTGCTGTGTACGGTGGGATGGATATGAATTTTTCACATAGAACTGGGAAACGGAATTGGTATGCATTAGGGATAGGGTAGAAAACAACGGGGACGAACTCGGAAGGACAGAGTAGGTGTACATGATCACGGTCGTGCAGTAGAGGACTGAAACGTTGTGAGACGAGTGTCTACATTTGAATGGTAGACGCACATATACTTCCGCCGTCAAACATGAGGTTTCCTGCTTCACCATCTCTGAAGCTCCAAAAGATGGTTGCACCACCCAGCACAACGACAGCAGAGATGAAGTAGAGGACTTGGACGGGTGCTTTGGTCAGTATGGAATAGTACAAGGCCGCAGTCCACAGATGTTCGTCCGTCACCGGTGACTTCCAGAGCGTCAGTGAGTCTGCGATCCAGTGGGTAAATAGAGCACCTGTAGCAAGTTAGATGTAGTCAATACGATAATAAACCTAATCACCAAGTAGAAAGGAAGTAATGCAGACGACGACGCTCGCTCGTACGGCCATTGTCGTGCTCGTGTGCCAAAAGGTGTAGTTCGGTTCCAATCAGAATCACAGTCGTCGGCTCATTCCGATATCCGACCATATGTTTCTCGGCCGACTGCCACGACGCTTTTCGACCCGACCTTGGTTTGTAGACCCGGAAGGACCACGACAAGGACCACCTCATCTCGCTAGATCGCATGAGCTACCGCTAGAAGTACCAGTACCAGTCAAAGAACTGTTCAAGACACTCGTCAAGTCACCCTTTCTCGAACCCACGACGCTCAAAGTCACCCAGCCATCTCCCATTTCCCCTGGACCACCCCTACCAAAGACAATACCAAAAGGACGGCGGGGTCGTGGCAGAACTTACTCCGGGGAGGGCATCACAGATGACCAAGGTGGTATCTGGAATTGGTTCGTGATCGCACAGGTACACTCGCATTCACATCAGTCATTTTGTACGCTCAACTCTGGCAACAAGGTCAAAGATGGCACCGAAAATCGGGGCTCTATCGAGGCTGTTGTCAGACTAGTGCGAAAAACGGCAAGTACAACTCGGTCTACTCTCTAATTCGCCTATCTCATGCATCCTAGCTACTGAAAATGGACCCACCCGTGACTCTTCCTCCAAACGCCAAGCGACGGGGACACCATGGTTGGGCGATGATTGATGCAGGAAACTTTGCAGTCCATGTACTCAGCCGAGATGCTCGCCAAAAATATTTCTTGAATCAGGCTCAGTGGTAGTGTTTGTCCTTTGGATATCTATCCGCCCTAGCAAGCCTGCGAATCCCATTCGTTTGGTTACTCAACCATCAGTGATATAGGATGAGTTTCATGGATTTACCTTTGGTAAGTAGTCGCCCGTATTGGCATCTCTTTTCTCCGCTTTACGATCAACTTCGGAGACTGAGATCCAAGGGGACTTGAGATTGGCGTTCACCATTCCCAATATTTAGACAGTCATACAAGGTGTTACTGCATGCTCCAACACTGCATATATTTCGTTGCACCAGTCATCGGAAGGTGGGATAATTAAATGCTATGACTTCAAGGGACTGTAATGTGCTAAACAGAGTGGTGTCTAGTCTATGGATTAAATAATAGTGTTGACCTCGATAAGCAAGACATGAATCACTCCTGCACAATGTCCTCTTTTCGTGGTTTCGAGTCCTTGATCTCTCTCCCTTGACCAATCAATGACATTGCTTCATCGTCCACTTCGATACCTGAAACGCACGCTCAGCACCCTGACCTCGGGAGAAAGCCAGCGGTGGGTACGCACCAAGACCCTCCTCACGCACCAATCCTAGCACGTGCTCAATCTCAACATACCCGTCCTTGTCCACGTCCAGCTTTTGAATGACAGCCTGCCCAACTTCGTCATCAGGTCTATGCTTGATCACAGCAAGTGCCTTCTCCAGGTCCTGGACCGAAATACGGCCCTGTGCATCAGCGGAGATCGTTTGCAGAGAGCTGCCCACACGAGAATCGTAATCCTTCAGTTGACTGTCGATCTTTGTGAGCATAGTCCGAATGCGCTTGGTCAATGCGCCAGATGGAGACTTGGGATCCTGTGGGGTGATAAACGACGTTGGTTCATATCAGTGAGAAGCAGCATAGGAACACACTTCTTCCGCTTGGAGATTCTCTTGCATGAGCGCACGCAGCTCGTCGCGTTCCTTGAGAACACTCGATTTGGCCGACATGATCGACAATGCTTCCGAAAGCTCTTTCAGTTGTTCACTTGTCATACGGGCATTCTCTTCCTCGAGAACAGGATGCAACTGTGGTAGCTCTCGTCAATTTGCCACATTCTAAATGCGGGATTACTTGCCTCGCTGTCAGGTAAAAGCGATTGGGCAAGACGTGCTTCCAGTTCGTCTGCCTCGCGTTTTGCCCGTCGAGCGTCTTCTTCTTTTTGTTCTTGTTCTTGCTCGTCTTCGATGAGTTCCTCTTGCTGTTGCAACACCTCGAGTTTCTGCTTGTAGCTAGCATTGTCCGAGTCAACTTCGAGCTCAGCTTCGTTCAGCTGTGATAATCAAATTCATTAAGAGTCACCCTGGAAGAGAGGACGAGACAAACCAGGTTGTCAGGCAGGCCACACATGACGCTCTCCAAGCTCTGGATGACGGCTGTCTTACCATCAACGTAATCACCCGGCTTCTTGTCAAAGTAGAATGCTCGTCCAAGAATGAGAAGCACCCCAGAGACGCGGCTATGCAAGTGGAGCTGGATCCATGTCGAAAGTTCGTCCCGTAATCTCGCAGGGGAGAGCCCAGTGGTACGAATCCCTCTAGATTGGCAGGCTGCCTGCAATTCCGAAGCAGAAAGCTCATCGACGCCCTCGGCATAAATCGCTTGATCATCCCTCCTGAGGTTCATGAGACGGGAGCGAATAGCGCCCCTGAGAAAGTTGTCTGTTCCAAAGGCATTGATACCCATATATCTGCACATGGAGACAAGTTGTGGACGAGATAGGTTATCGAGAGTGAGGTCGTCATCAAAGAGTTTAGCGACATTAATGATGTCGGATGCAGATGGGGACTCGCCGGTCGAGCGGACCTTTCGAAAGAACTCCTTGAAGGCGTCTGTGCCAAGGATATGTGCATTTGCCTTGAGACCTGATTCCCGCAACGTTTCCTGAAGGAATTTGGCCATCTCGAGTCTTGACCTGAGCAGTTTGCGCTGTTTCTCTTCCTGAATGCAACATTGTTAGCCCAGCCGACCGGATGGTTCAAGTACTCACTGCAGCAAACTTGTCTTCAAAGGTCGAGGGGAGCATACTGGGGAAGAGCTTGAGTGCGACAGGGAGGAGTAACTCCATGAAGGGTATGATGACAAAGACAGAGAACGGGACGAGCTTGAGTAGATCCTGTGTCGTTCTTTTCAGCTAGAACAGATGCGTGAGTGGTCAGACGAGCATCGATGGAAATAACAACCACACCTGTCGGCGCTCTCTGCGGGTCAAGCTCTCCCCATGAAGGATCTTCCATTGCAGTCGTGCAGAGATGCGTACTTCAGAGACGAGGAGTTTTGATCCATGCCAGTAGTGCTGGGCCTCGTGCTTTACCTTCTTCCATGCGCGTGTGAGCAATGGCGCGTCTTCCTTTGGTGCTGGTGGGGCAGGCTTTGGGTCTTGTGACGAACTTTGCACGGCAGCATTCGTGGATTCGTATCTTGGTAGAATAGCAAGTCCAGGCGAGTGACGGGTCAGTAAATAAACATGAGAAGGTCGCGCAAGGATGTGGTATGAAAGAGAGCGATTAGCTGCACGGAAAAGCGCAGGCGAGCGGGGCAGCCACAGCGACATGGCAGACACTCATACAGTGAAGACGTGGACCGGCACAAATTTACCGGCACCCTGTTTGGTTGTGTTTGTAGAAAGATCCTTCATGTCTACCTGGTCGACATTCAGGATAGCAGAAAAGAAATACAAGGCTCGGTTTCCCCCACTCGATCTATCCACTGTACTAGAATTGGCTACAATTACCGAGAAATCACCCTACCAGCCTAGGCAAATATCAGCAAATGTATTCCTACTCCCAGATCTGCCAGGTAAGACATACTATGTCACTTACTCTCCCTCACCGCTTGACAGCATTCTTGAAGGACTAGTTTTGTTGCCAGCTTTCATCTCTCCGCAAGATCAGTGCCGTCTCGTCAGGTGGTCACTATGCGATCACGCGCGCCATCCAAACGAAACAAACCTCGACGCTCACTACATCATCCCACCACAAGGCATCTGGAACGCTCACCTCCAATCCCACACTGCAGGCACAGACACGCCGCTCATTCGAACAAAAGCGTCGCTCAATGTCGAACCTCTCCCTCCCTCCTCGTCTTCGTCAGGTCCACGGAAGCTCATCATCAATGAACCCGCTTCTGTAGACAACTTTTCTGCCCTTCAATCAATACCGAAACCTCCCCCAGAGCCTTCGACAACAGTGACAAACTGTCTGCCATCCGCTCTCGTACGAAAATTGCGATGGGCGAACATTGGCTGGTCATATCACTGGGGGACCAAGCAATACGACTTTTCAAAGGGCAAAGGCGAAATAGACCCCTTTCTTCGACATCTCTGCAAACACGCCGTTGGCACCGTGCCTTGGGAAAGAGTCTTTTCTGATGACGACCTTGAGGGATGGAATAACGATGATTGGCGGACGTGGAAAGACACCTATGGTGTGCATCCCGACTCCTCACACCGCCCGCACTTATTAATTTCCCAGAACCCGATGCGGGTATCGTCAACTACTACCAGACAAAGGCAAGGCCCTTTATATTGCCACAAACAGCTGTTGATGAAAACGTGATGCTGTAGGATACGCTGATGGCCCACGTCGACCGGTCAGAGGTCTGCGCAACATCCCCACTGGTGTCCATCTCGTAAGTTGCGATCTACGTATACTGTCACATTCCCATCGGGCTTACATCCCTCGACAGGTTAGGGAACGCTGCCATATTCCTGATCGGTGGTCTCACTCGGGACACTGAGCCGATCCCGATCCTTCTCCGATCTGGCGACGTATTGATCATGTCTGGTCCAGTGTGCAGACGTGCCTACCATGGTCAGTCGTTTTATTGATGTCGTTCACCAAAGCCGACCCAGTCATCAAGGCGTACCAAGGGTACTGGAGGCGACACTGCCCGAGCACTTTGCGCAACCGCCCGGGGATGACAGCGAGAATATGAACTGGGAACCTTACAAAAACTACATGCACGGCACTCGGATCAACATCAACGTTAGACAGGTCTTCCCAAAGGGATTTGACCTTCACATGTGACGACATCGATCAAGAGGGATTAAGGAGGGCAAATTGGAGGTCAGCAAATGATCAGGGAGGCAGCGCGTTCCGCTTTACCCAGTTTGTAGAACTCGCTCAGAGTCCTATCAATTGATCCACTCACTGACGAGGTATGCTCAAAGCAAGCGCCTAGGAGACTATACTGCATCACTTAGACCAATGGGCTGTTTGGAGAGCTGGCGCTTATTTGACGGACCTACGACACCGAGTCATAAGGGATGCGGGGCACATCTGACTGGTTCCTGAGCATCACACCGTCATCAACCCGCCATGGCGCCATGTGTTTGGACATCAATTCCACACACAAAAAGTGGTACACATGACACACTGTAAAAGGGCCTAGTACACTTCAGGGAAATTTCAAGGGTCTTCGGGTCTTCGGACCACGGAAAGTGGATAGGTCAGGCCTCTTCTTGATATCTCTCTCCCACTGCATCATCATATGCTCCAAAGGCACCATCGTCGGGAGATGCAGGCCGCCAATCACTGACAAGCTCGGCGTCTTCAGTGGCAGTTTGATCTTCCGGGTGGTGTGTTACTGCATCATCGTCCCAATCGCGTGGATAAATATCACTCTCTGGATCTAGGAACCCAATGTCATCCTCGTTGCTTTTATCGCCGTCAACGTCTCCACCGAGGAGACGGGTCAACACGTCCATATTGACACGTTTCGCACCTCGTTTTGGTTCGCGAGGGACTGATTTCGGGTGGGAGACAGCAGCTTCTTCTCCCGACATCTCCTCACCCCAATTTAGCTGGAACAACGGCCGAAGCGCTTCTCGCTCTTGTTCGGTCCTTAAAAACCCCTCTAGTTCACCGGCAGCAAACAGTTCTTCGTCAGCAATGTCCTCTGCAGTACTTCCTCCGCGGGATGCGACGAGGGATTGGAGACGAGTGGGAGGCGTGCCTTGCGTTCGCAAACGTTCGTCCGGTGAACAAGTGAGTATGTGCGTCAATAACGATGTGTCGCCATCGGATGTTACTGTGTCGGAATAGCGAGACGACAACGGATCGAGCAGAAACTGATAGGCCGCCTGCATCGCAGCGTCCTTTGCAACCTTGCGCCGCTTTTCGGGTGGTGACACAATGACGGATGGGTCACCCTGATTTTTCAATGACGTGATCGTTGACGTGTTCCTACACGCATCATCTCCCTCTTCTTCGCTTGCGAACTCGCCTGGGTCGAGATCCAAGTCTAAATTTACTTTTTGCAGGCTCTGTGCACGAGCAAACCATATTTCTTCGTGAAATTGGATGACATCTTTGATTCCCTTGGCAACGATGGTTCGTTTTGGGACTTTTGAGCGTGCAGCGGCGCCCCGACCTTTACCCTTGTAAACGAATTGGTCTAACCAGGGGACATGACGGATCCATTCCTCGATTAAGTTATAGATAACTTTGTAGCGGGAAGAGATGGTACCGGGTGCGAGAGCGAAGCGAATACCGAGGATGCGAGCAAGCTCACCGAGATGTGGGAGCGGTGCACGGGCCTCGGCTTCCAAGCCAAAGATGAGCAGCGCACAAGCTGTTGGTGGTGTGGGAAGACTGGTAAGTGCTAGGCGTGGTTGATGATGGAAGATGATCTGGGACAATGAGGTTGCTGTCCGAACGGCTGTTTGAAGAGAGAGCGTTGTCAGGAGAGAAACTAGAGATTTTGGGAGTTGAGAAGGGGGTGAGATGACTTCGGGATGAATGATGGAATGAAGGTGTGCGTGAAGGACGGCAAGATGCACTGCGGGATCAGAGCAAGGAAGGGAAAAGTCGAGAAGGGAGACTACGGACTGAAACGTGCGGGCGAGAGACACTGCAGAGTCATCCAAGAGGAAAGCAATGTCGCGGAGAGAATCTGATTTACGTGCCTCACGGAGAGCGATGGCCATCGAGGCGCCCGCAGTAAGCTTCGCCTTGCGTCCCCACCTGTAATGGCCCCTGGACATGGCCTGTGTGAATATGGCCTCCGCGCGTGGGGACAGACCGGGATTGTTCAGCCTTGAGAGCACAGAGCTGATGAACGTACTCATGGCGATCTGTAAGCGGTGTGAGCCAAGAAAATGACAGAGATATACACTAACCATGTTCTTTCTATCACGATCCTGTTTTGTCTGAGCAAGATGCCAGCCCTTGCTCGTGCGTGGTGCAGAATACGAGACCGTACGCGGGTGTCCATCGTTCTCTGCGAGGATGGCCTGTGCGGGGTCTGCCAAAGTACCGCAGTTGGTGCAGACGAGCGAGCCCACATCATCACGGACGAGCTCGGCAGCGTTGCACTCACGACAGGGCATCCGTGAGAAGCGTGTCTGGGGTCACTGCCAATCACAAGAGCCAAGGGACACGTGGAGTCCAAGTCCCCGGAAACTCTGTTCATAGATTGATCCATCAATTTGTTCCTTCTCCGCCACGTCCAAGTTGTCGGCCGGACAAGGTCCTCACTAACGCCAATTTCCCCATCGCATATCCAGGTAAAATAAATCTTATTCAACCCTGAAATTCGTTTTCACAGGTCATTTCATATCCCGATGTGTTCAGGGTCTCCTCCCAAGTATTCCCAGATCTATCCAAAAGGCCGTTCTGAAGCCATCGCTCACCCGAAGCGATATCAACCCCATCTCGCTTAAATAGCCCCCCACCCTCTGTCCTTTCTCTGTGCCATCATGTCCGCCCACGCAAGCGTCAACTTGGACTTTGAATCAAAGGGATCTGCCCACATCCACCGCAGACTCTCCAGTACCACTGCAGGGAACAGACCCGTCGTACACTCCAGCCTCACCGTAAGTCATCGTGTTCTCATCGGCGACGTCATCTTAATTTTCCTGTCCAGCCACTGTGGGCTGGTGTTGCTGGCGCACTCGTTCCTGGCGGTAAAAGCTATGAGATCGCCATCTCCGTGCACGATTCGGTCTATAGCATCGACTTTACCTCTGCCATCCTCCCTTACAACTCCACCACACCCGCAAAAAACGTCGCCGAGATTGAGACTTATGTGCTCGACACGTTCAAGGAGTTCTCCCGCGAACACCTTTCCAAATTCCTCGGTGCTGGTGTGACCCTCAGCATCCTCAAAGAGGTCATCGTCCCATCTCTCGATGCATAGATCGCGTACTGATCACTCTTATCAGGCCCCTAACCTTTGCACTAGACTCTGGCTTGAGCTCGACATTGTCCCCGTCGTCTTCAATATCAAGCCATTCCACACTGATTCCCTCACTAGCCCCAACATCAAGCACCGTATCTCTTCCACCACTGGTTCCTATGTCCCTTCTGGCGCAGAAACCCCCACCGTCTACGTCAACACGTACCCCCTTTTGGATCAGAACAATCTCCAAGCTGGTGTCAATACCAAGCTACCCATTCCACGCACACTCGATGAACAGGCCGATTCTGCTGCTCGCAAATGTCTCATGTACTATGGCCCCAACAACAATCCCCGTCTCAGTATCGGCCCCCGCAACCAAGTCACGGTTGATCAAGCCGGAAAGATCCATCTGATCGATGATCTCGACGTGTACCGCAACTCCGTCGGAGAAGGTACCTGGAACGCCGTGATCAAACTGGCCGATGAACTGCGCGAGAAAAAGGTCAAGATCGGATTCTTCTCATCCACCCCTCAGGGAGGTGCGTGATCTAGATCTGATGCCACGTCAGGATCTGATTGGACATGCTCTTTTTGATGATGTGATCAGGTGGAGTCGCTCTTGTAAGTTGTGCCCCACTACAAAAGGAAGTGTTTTATTTTCGCTCACCCACGACTATCGTTAGATGCGACATGCTTTGATCAGGTTCTTGACGGCACTAGATGTTGACGCCGCGTGGTGCGTGTGTTCCCTTGCTATCGGATTGCCATCTCCATCTGCTTGGGTGTTGAACTGACCCTGTCCTTTAGGTATGTCCCAAACCCGTCTCCGAGTGTGTTCCGTACGACAAAGAACAACCACAACATCCTGCAAGGTGTTGCGGCTCCTGATTTGCGCCTTACGGATGAAGCCAAAGCTCAGTTCGACGCATGGATCTTGAAGAACGGCCTTAGATGGACTGCCGACGCTGGACCACTCGCACCTGGCGGTGTCGATGTCGCCTTCATTGGTAAGGGTCTTGGTGCCACCCCCTGGCGCCCTTGCTGACAACAGCCATAGATGATCCGCAGATGCCCGGTCTCATTCCCCTGATCAAAAAAGTCAGGCCCGAGCTTCCCATCGTCTACCGTTCGCACATTGAGATCCGCAGCGATCTCATTCAACAAAAGGGTTCCCCACAGGAGGGCGTTTGGCAATACCTGTGGAAAAACATCCAGCTTGCCGACCTGTTCATCAGTCACCCGGTCAACAAGTTTGTTCCCAGCGACGTGCCTAAACCGAAGCTGGCCCTCCTTGGTGCCGCCACCGACTGGTAAGCAGCCGAGATCCTTGTTACTGACCGTGCTGGTTCACACGTCTGGTCGTTGCCTAGGCTCGATGGATTGAACAAGCACCTCCATCCATGGGACTCGCAATACTACATGGGCGAGTTCCGTAGTCTGTGCATCAAAGAGAAGATGCATGAATTGAAATGGCCCGATCGTGACTATATTGTCCAGATTGCGCGTTTCGACCCCTCCAAGGGTATTCCCAACGTTATCGACTCCTACGCCCGCCTTCGCAAACTCTTGACGGATGCTGGAAAGACTTCAGAGAAAGAGACACCTCAGCTCTTGATCTGTGGCCACGGTGCCGTTGATGACCCGGATGCTAGCATCATTTACGACCAAATCATGAACCTGATTGCGTCCGATGACTACAAACAGTATTCCAAGGACATTATCGTGATGAGGCTTCCTCCGAGCGACCAGCGTATGTCCTTGTTGGTTGCTTCGATGATCGACTTTTGCTAATCGATCGTGACGGCAGTGTTGAACGCACTGATGGCGAACGCCAAGATTGCTCTCCAGCTTTCACTTCGGGAAGGTTTTGAAGTCAAAGTATCCGAGGCGCTGCACGCTGGCATACCCGTTGTTGCCTCTCGCACTGGTGGTATACCCCTCCAAGTTGAACACGGCAAATCTGGATACCTGACTGAAGTGGGCGATAACGACACTGTCGCAAAACACCTGTATGAACTGTACACGGACAAGGCGCTGTATGACAAAGTCAGCGACTACGCCAGAAAGCATGTTTCTGATGAGGTTGGCACCGTCGGGAATGCAGCAGCGTGGTTGTACCTTGCGGTGATGTACAGTCGCGGAGTCAAGATCCAGCCCCAGGGAGCGTGGTTGAATGATTTGCTGAGAGAAGAAACTGGGGAGCTGTACAAGCCTGGCGAGCCCAGGTTGCCTCGCGGTGAACTGAAGCTGCAGGAGTGAATAGAACTTTCAGAGTCTGTATGTTAGACTGTCGTTGCACTTTCTTGTAGAACCGTCATCTTGTACGAGTATACCAATTCAGAGCGTACGTTTATTTTCCTTGACGCGGGTGGATTTTCTTTCGAGATGGTGGATGGACGAGTACAAGTTTTGGCTGTGGTGGCCGCAGCGCCACCACCAGGTGTGCTCAAAGCCAACCTCACTGTCCTCACACCGACCACAACGACACCGATGATGGAGGTCGACATGCATTCACCACCACCGCCTTTTCGTCCTGTCGCATTCACCATCAAACGACCGCGTTCGCCAGGGTCACCGACTCAGGAGAGACAGTCTGTGCGTCGTACAATCACTCGGAAGGAAACGTCTTCATCTTGTCTTTAGAAACGTCTTTCGCTCGCACCCGTTGGCTTGGAGGGACAATGTACTCGTCAGTCAGACGGGGTGACGGACGGTCGCATAGCAAACCAGGATGACTGGGTCAGACAAGCCAGAGAGCTTTCGATTGCGAGTCCGCTGTCGGTCGCGGTTGGGTTCCCTTCCGAGCTGGATGTCGGTCCCAGCATGCAAAGCCGTACTGACGAGCACATGGTGGGTCCTGGACATCTCATACATGGACAGTCCACAAACGATGCTCAACACAAGGCTTGTGGACAGGCTGTCGACTACGAGGAGTCGCAAATGTTTCGTGTTCACGTCCACCCAGCCCACGCGCGACCGTGGACGACAAGAACGCATCTGCCTTCGATACATATCACGACGACACCCGCACTGTCGCAGACGGGTACTACGAGTCTCTACGCACAGTCGCCTGCACCGTTTAGCGTGCTCACCGAACCACCGTCGTCTTCGACCGAGTCCGCATCCTCGACATCATCCGCGTCTCTGACTCAGACTGGGGCTCCCCGTCCGCCGGATATCTTTCTCTTTCCGGCAACCCCGTCGGATACACCGTGTCACCAGCATCAGTTCACGAATGATTATGGACAACATGCTGGAGAGAGCGAATCTGGACCACCTGCACGGACACATGATCAAACCCTCTCACAGTCTTTGCTGGTTAGGAGCCAAGACCGGATAGATGGGTCACCGCGGCCATTGAGGACACCTGATATACCGGTGTCCTCGGGTAGAAAGCACCGCGTGACGATGGGACCGCGTGCGGATTGTGTAAAGTGTAGAACGGGAGTGAGAGGACATTGGATGCATTTTGATTGAAAGGTGGGTCAAGGTAGTTTTTGCAGCATCATTGACTCCGCGCATACCAGTTATTGATATGTACAGTATATAACGCCAACAGTAATGTGGTAACTTATTTATTGCAAGTTTCTAGATTGATTGCTAGAAGCCTCGACACGCTTGTCTGACTCCAATGAGTTTACCCTCTAGCTCTTGCAGTCATCAATTGCGACAATTCTGGAGCATACAGTAGTAATAGTAGTAGTAGTAGTAGTAGTAGTAGTAGTAGTAGTAGACAACACAGCAAAACAATCCCGTTTAGGACAAAAAATACGTCCACTAGGTAGGACTGAGCAAGATGTCTACGACGCTGCCCTTGTTCTGGAAGTTATCTTCAGCCTCAAAAAATGACCGTATTGACGCGTCTGTCAAGCTCATAAGCGCACTTGAACAATTTCAGGCCCTTCATATCCCACAGTCAAGGTCAGACGGCTCAGACCACGAGGAAGGGGACGGATTGGACGCGTTTAACTCGTCGGACGTCTCGTATTCGATACGAAGGCTCGTCAGAGGTCTTGCAAGTCCAAGGGAAAGTAGTAGACTTGGATTCAGCGTCGCCCTGACCGAGGTATGTCTGTCGAACTGAATATATCAGCCATTGATCCCTCGTCCTAGCTACTCTCTCGGATAGACACTGTGACTTGTATACAGGTCATCACCCTCATTGTTGATTCCACTCAAAGACAGGGATCCATGAATGGACAGGAAGAGCGAGATGTTCTCTTTGCTCGACTGTTTGGGATCACCGCCGTTGTGCGATCTGGATTGCTCGTACGGCAAGGATCAGTACCCAGCTCCTCCTCCTCGTCCTCGAATGTGCCCGTCTCGAGCTTGGACACATATACGTCTGTGTTGACGTACCTGTTAGAGATCGGAGAGGCGAAATCTTGGTTAAGGGAGAGCGCTTGGTGGGCGATCGGGTTGGCTATCGATGCAGTTCAATCTTCCTCAGTGCCATGGAAGACAGAGGCGTTGGAGTCGACGATTGATGTTATTTATTCGAAAGATCAAGCCAACGTTTGGACACCAGACAAGGTTGCCATCACCCTCAAGCTGGGACCGCTGACGCCGAACCATAACTGGGCCAATGTACTTGCCCCGGTATTCAAGGGACACAATATCCTTGCGTCCAACAATCTCTCGACGCTTGGAAAGATATTAAAGGTTAGTCTGGGGCATCTGCTGGCACATGGTTGTTTATGTACGTTCGCTTGCGTGTAGGAATCCGCTATGGATGACGAAGAGACCTCAAATCCGAGCACCGGATCGTGGAAAGCCGAGCTTCATGTTGCTTGGGACGTCGTGTTTGACCGACTACTTCCTCTGTCCAGTTCGAATCAGATCCCACAAGGTTCTTTCAGTGAATTCTTTAGAATAGTCGTTGATGGTAAGCGTGTCTACTGTTTGATCACTCTGGCGCGCCTCATACATGGAACAGAGACCTTGTTTTCCTCTTCCTCTTCACCCGAAAGAAAATACTGGGGTTTCCAGGTGTTCAAAAAAGCTCTGGGCCGAATCGGAAGAGCTGAACTTCCCATGCTCTTTACCAAAAATTTGATGCGCTCTTGGATCAATCATCTCTCGAACAAGGATCGTCATTTACACAAAATCTCGCTCGATGTGGTGCGTTGTGTGGATTGCGTGCTTGGTCGTGGTGTTGGCTAACCTACGTTCCAGGCAAAACACATCCAGACACTCGTTCAAACCTCTCCGTCTCTCGGATTTCCACTCATTCTCCAATTGACTGGCGTCAACGGAAGTGGGCAGTTTGACAAGCTGACGCGGACGAAAACGGTCGAGTCGATGCTGACGGTTATGGACAGCGTAGGTATCAAGAGCTATGTCCTTTCCCTGTTTCAGCAGGTAAATTCACCAAAAGACGTTGAAGAGTACGTACTTTCTCTACAACACCCACAAGGAACTGAGATGCAGGGCGATAGGGAGCCTTCCACGCTCAGTTCTCGGCGAATATGGATCGCGGATCAGTTTGCAGCACTCGTTCGCAATGGCTCGATCCCTAAAGATGACGAATGGATTCAAGTCGTGCTTGATTTTTACATTGTCCACGGACTTTATGTCGTTTGCAAAAAATCTGAGAGCAATTTTGTTCATGCGGTACGTTTCGACCTGTTCCTTTTACTTGTGTATGGCTATATAAACCTCAATGGAGCAGTTGCATGTACTCCCCCTGCCTCCGTTTACAGACACTGTTCAACAGCATTGTCGCGAGAAGCTCCTTGGTTCCCTCGCTGTTCTCAATGCTCACGTTACTGTCGTAAAACACGGTTTGTTTATGTCTTGGTGACAGCGTGTCTTGTTATTCACGAAAACTCCAGGTGAACACACGCACAAGGAGACGAGTATTGCGTCTGATGGAGAATTTTGGACATGCAAAACGCTTTCCACCATTGCTCTATTAGACAAGGACACAAAACATGTGAAGCCGATAATGGACATTAACGAAAAGGCAAAAGCTCTCCTCGTCAAGACAGAAAAAGTGCTCGGCCAATTGAAAAAAGTATGGTCTGCTTACCTTGAGTATCTCTCTGGAACCCGACCTCCTGTTTTGCTAGACTGAGGACGATAAGCAGGAGATCGCGAGAGGGTTTGAATTGATCCTTTCGTCGTTCCTACTTCAATATCGCTGTGGCGAGGCAGATAGCCTTGAGAACCTCGAGGTCCGCACCGTTTCACTGCCCTAATTCCTTGTGCCTCAACGACACCTCTGGCATCCAGGCCATCCTCGAGCCCGCCTCTAAAATGTTCTCGCACGAGAGAACGCCAAAAAAGACGAAAAAGACAAAATCTCAACCCAAGCAACCTAGCGAAGGCGAGCCCTTGCCAATAGACGCTCTTGTGGATGTGATCATTGGCTTTCTGGAGCATGCGAGCGCGTTCTCGCGGTCGGTTGCTAATGAATCTTTTTCGCGCGTCACGAGTGCCGTACAGGAAAGTACCATGGATCTGATTCTTAGCGTGAGTCGTCGTTTCCTTGCGTTGACGTCCCGATGGGGGTCTTGATGGGCATTAGCAACTAGAACGGCGGAATCCAGATGAGCTGGTCGAGGAGGATGACGAGATGGATGGAAATGGTGATGACAACGACGACGAAAGTGACGGGAAAGATGAGGAAGCGGAGGAAGCGGAGGAGGAAGCGGAAGAGAGCTCGGGAGAAGAAGGGTCTGGAGAGAGCGACTCTGCAGAAGAGGATGATGAGGCCGCTGACCAAATACGCCAAAAAATAGAGGACGCATTGAAGTCGAGCGGCATGGGCATCAAAAAAGACGACTCGGAAGACGAATCTGACGAAGAACTCTTGGATGACGAGCAGATGATGGCACTTGACGACACCCTCGCAGAAATCTTCCGTACCAGGACGCATGGACGAAAGTCCAAAAAAGGTTTGTTGGCTTCTCTCGATGCGTCTTTGTGTCTTGCTGACTTGGTTGCCGCAAAGGGCTCGACGCTCAGCGAGAAGCGACGCATTTCAAGAACAGAGTTCTCGACCTGGTAGACATCTTTGTCAAGCGAGAACCTCAGAGTCCTCTCAACATCCGACTCGTCTTACCGTTGATCGAACTCGCGACCAAGAGCAGCGTGGACGAACGGCAAATGTCCGATAAAGCGGGCGGGATCCTCAAAAGCCGTCTCGCCAAGTCAAAGGGCCTGCCCACATCAGCATCACGAGATGAAGTCGAGACGGTACTGCGAGAGATCCATCGGCGAGCGCAACGGTCACATACATCCGACGGCCTGGCGCTGCTCAACCAGGCTAGCCAGTACCTGTGCAGGGTCCTGGTCTCCCTGAACGAGGAAAATGCGGTCGTCGAGGTGTACCAAACATCCTTTGACGATTACATGTCGCGAAAGTCCTCGCAGTTCGCGTTTAGCTTCTTCCAGGATTGGGTCCGTCGGTTCCCCCTGTTGGGCTGGAAAATACGCGATGGCGTCTTGGCATCGTCTTCCAAAGCCGTCAACTTGTACCGGAAATGCCAGGCATTCCAGCTCTTGCATGTCATCCTCGGCCAGCCAGACAAGGTTTGTCGCTCGTGTGACGTGTCTGGAGACGCTGACTCGCCAACCATAGGCAGAAGATGCGGCGTCAGCAGCTGCGTTTTATCAGGCGTTGCAGCAGAGCATACTTGATATGATGACGCTCTCCATCGACGACGATCGTGGCCTATCGCCAACTCAAATCAAGGATCTTTTGAAGCTCGTCCTTCTCTGCATCCGCCAGACGCGCAAGACGATGGAGTCGCTGATCGGCGACGTTTGGGATCCTGCCGCTTGGAAGACGCTTCATGACCAACTATCCTCCAGTGATCGATTCAAACCCTCATCGTCCGTAATCAAAATGTGCCGCCAGGTGGAATCCGCAGCGACGCAGTACAAGCAGGCCATTGGGGAGAAACGCAAGTTAGAATTGGATGAGGCAACAGATACCGAACAACCAAAAAGATCCGATCGAAAGAAACGGAAGAAAAGTAAACCATAATACGCAATTTGTCCAAAAGTATATAATACTTTGTCCATCATCCCCGTTGGTGTGTATCCATGGCCAGGGAATGAAGGTAGTCCGTCAACAAGGCTCCCTAACTTTGTGTACTGCGAACGTTGGCCCGACTACAAGGTAGCAAGATGACGAGCAGGTGACTGAGACATCGTCAGTGAGAACAAGCGGGATCGCCAGCTATGCCTGTAGGGGAGTTGTGATCTTTGCGCGAAGTGCTTGAAGCGCAGTAGGGTCGCGGTTCGCAAGACATTGTTCAACAAGTTGGGCACACCGTCTTGCTCTGGGAAGGGGAACGTTAAAGCCAACTTATGTCCAGTAGACCTTGCTGCTCACCTATTTAACCTGCTGCGGGACTCCATGGCAGTCCGACATGCCTGGGACCGCTCTGTGGCCACACAAAGAATGCTCTCTGGAATGCCCGCAAGGCGGGCGCATTCTACCCCAAAGGACTCCTCAGCGAAGCCTTCGGTCAGTTGGTAGAGGAATGTAACGTCCCTTCTGCCATCAATCCGGCTATCTGTGGTGTATCCCATGTGCAAGTTTTGAACATCATCTGGGAACCGTCGTTCCAGATCAACGGCGACGAGGGGATAGTGCGTGATGAACAGTGTCTTGCATTTGATGCTTTCCACGAGATGTTGGAGAACTGCATCGGCGATTGCCATCTGTACAGAAATAAGTATCTCTCGATGTGACGGTAAGGACCAAGGGACACACCCCATCCGCAGTCGACGTTCCTCTCCCAAGCTCGTCCAGAATCACAAGACTCTTCGAGGTAGCCGACTTTAGAATCTCGTTCGTCTCCGCCATTTCAACCATGAATGTCGAGCGGCCACGCGCCAATTCATCGGATGCTGCTTAGCCGTCAGCTAAAACAATTTGTTGGAAGAGGGGTACCTACCACCCATTCTAGTCATAATTCCATCACACATGCCAATTCTCGCGGCCCTCGCAGGAACGTATGATCCAATTTGGGCCATAATAGCAATCAGGGCAACCATTCTGACTGCAGAACTTTTTCCCCCCATGTTCGGGCCGGTTATGATGACATTACGAGGGGACTCCCCACCAATCGAGATTGAATTTGGTACAAACGGGTCAGACCTCAGTACTTCGACCATTGGATGACGACCACCTATAACGTCAAGCGTATCTTCATCTGTAAGCTCGGGTCGTACATAGCCATCTTGCAAGGCGATGTGCGCAAGGCTGAGGAGACAATCTGCGACTGCAAGTTTGTTGATGGCATCTCGTAGCAGGGAATAATGATTTTGGGCGATCTCGTCCAGGAAGGTGTGATATGCCCTGTCTGCTTCTGCAGCGAGCAACTCTTTATATCTCGCCCGCTCTTCGATCAGCGTTTTGACCTCTGGAGTATGGTATCGCCTGTAATATTTTGTACTAGAGCGAACGATGAGGAAATTCTCCAGATAAATGTACGGGATTACCTTGTCACCAAGTGCCAGCTTACCGGATGATCTCTGTTTTCAGACTTCTTTAGCTCCACAAGAAACTGGGTGATGTTGAGGGTCTGTTCGAATGTGCGACATGCGACGTACTTCGTCCCCCTGTACCGCGGTCCACTGAAGAGACGGCATTCTAAGAATTTTGCGGACTGCATTTTGATCAGTACCTGCGTAACACCAAGGAACAATGCACTATACTTCGTTTGAGTTCCTCCTCGAGCTCGGTTTCAACAGTTTGAATCATCTAGAAAAGTTAGGAAACACAGGAAATGGTGGGCTGGGGAGGGCTCACTAATGCATATTCTACGAGCTTCGGAAATCGTTGACTGTCTGTCCACAAAGAGTCTTTCTTCCCTTCATTAGCGCTCTTGAGAGAAATTGCGCCAAGATACTCCAGGATCGGTGACCTAAGTTTTGGTAAAGAAAGGACAATCTCATTCAACAAGTCGGAGCGAAAATCGCCTAATGAGGCTTCCTCGAAGCCATCAAACGCCGTGGCAACTCTCTTCAGCGCAGGCAATAAAACGGCAAGTTCCTGGGGGGTGCACTATGGAAGTATTTGAGTGGACCAAGAATATACATTGTGGAAAACCCTGACCTTGCCATACTGAATCCGACACAACCCCTTTGCAAGGTCTGGTAGCTTTCTCAAGGCTTGACGGAGGGCGACTAACTTTTCTGACGAACTGTTGATTATTTCATCAATGGCATCAATCCTTTCCTGAAGTAACCTACAGGTATGGATTTATCTCTGTAAGGCAAATGTTACTACAGGCTTACCGCTTGTTCGTGAGTGGTCGGCCAACCCAATTCTTCAACAGCCTTGCACCAAACTTGGTGGTTGTACGATCAAGCACCCAAATCAGAGATCCTGTGGCTGTATAGTTTGTTTGATTCTGGTATACTTCCCTACACGGTCAGATCAATGATTGGTCTAGCCGTAGTCGAGATACAAACAAGTTTGCTAATGTGCTGGCATTCAGTAGCATGTGGTTTCTGTTCGCAAACCTGGTGAAAAACCTAGCGCCAAGAAATGCGTCTGCAATGCGAAACGACGAGAGGTAGTCGATGGCGTGTGCTAAGGAAATCACGACCTGTTGAGGCAGATTCACGATGACTGCGGATATGCCATCTAGAAAGTCTTTCGGACAAACCGATATTCACACATGCAAGATATAGCTTACCCATGGAAAGATCTTTGGAGTTTGCTTTGAGTCTGTCAGAATAGAATTTAGTCACATAATCGAACGCCGCAGAAAACTTCATTTCATTGTCGTAACGCTCAATACGGATTTTCTGTCCGTTGTGAACTGATCTGGAAGAACGGGTTTCAGTTATTGAAGGACGAGCAGTGAAGATGCTGACCTTGAAAAATGGCGCAGGACTTTCTCGGTGAGCTTACTCAGACCCTGTTCAGGGAGTACTAGCTCCGCCGGTCGAGTGTGCACGAGTCGAGTCTAAATGCCTATAAGCGCAATAAATATGTGAAAAAGGGAACAAACCTCAAGCTCTGAACGCATAACGGTGTCTAGTCCATTGCGTGTAAAAATGCAGAAGATCTGATCCACTAATACACCTGGACTCACCATCGAATTCATCCCAAATAACATCTCCTGTGCTAGGAGTGATGGCGGTCATACTTATATGTACGTGGTCTCCGGTAGTACCGCTACTTGCAGGCACTTCCAAAAGGCAAACGAGAGATGGCGCCACATGCTTATCTAAATCATCAACAGATTCTAGTTCATCGACATACCTGCGAACATCTGTCATCATACAGAAAAGGCGTGCTCCACATCCCTTACGTCGTTGCCGTGTATAAATGGGTTAGCTTTCTCTCAAAAAGCGTGTTCCTATTGTCACTAGCTTTCTTGAGCGCTGCGGTCTCCGTCTGTTCAACGATTCCAACCTTGTACCCTTGTGAAAGTAGCCTGAACCCGTGTGAGCGACGCCAGGTAAATTATTTGAAAACTCACTTTTTGAGATGTACGTCGCGGCGATGAATCGGAATTACTGCAGTGAGCAGATTGCGAAAACGGTATGCAACTATGCCCAGTTCCTGGCTGGCAATCTAACGACAAAGATAAGTAAGGTCGTAAGCCTGATAAGTAAAAGCGCCCACAGTTGCGCTCTCTTCGTAGAAATAGTATCTATACCCGGACTCGACCATCAGAACTACCCCTGGATGATCTTTAATAAATTTCAGCGACTAGGATCGAACACAAGGTTTATTCCAAGTAACGCGGAAAAAATTGGCCAACTTGCCTGTAATTCAGCCGGTGTGTATGGCTGTCCGCTAGGTCCGAGCTCTCCTGATGCCGCTTTGGCCCTTGTTTTACTCTTTGTCTTGCTACCCTTGTGAGAGAATAATTCTGTGAGATTCTTGAATGCATCATCCTGAGCATCGGATTCTGAAGCATCGCCTTGGTCTCGGAGAGACTCGTCATCCGATGGTTGGGCTCCCTGGGTTTGATGAGATCGTTGGCGGGCGAAACTGCTGTTCTCTGCGAGCAAAACACGTTTGAATTCCTCGTGACGCCTCTTCTTACTATCATCTTCCTCTCCCGAGACCGGTCTCTCCGTTGCAGGGTCAAAACGCCACTGATCCGCAAGAGAGCCCTTTTTCGTGACCTTCAACTTCTTGATGGGTGGTTGTTCTGCGACGTCGGAATCCTCGAGCGTCAAATCGATTGTGCTGTCAGTGGGCCATGAGCGTTTCTTTTGCGGGGAAGATTTTGAAGAGAAAAATGTTGAAATCCGGGGTTGTCTGTCTGTTGAAGGTCCTGCATCAACCTTTCGCTTCTTCATCCGCGTCGTAGTAGAGTACAAAGCCAAGGACTACACGTGACGTCACTTTAATTGGTCACGTGTTCATTATAGATTTTTTCGTGTCTCTTGCGAGTAGTACGCGACATGTCCTACTACCGCAGTGTGTTCCATTGGATTCAGCCTACACTTGCTCGTCGGATTCCTAGGACACCTGTACCAGCATTTACCGCTCGAAGCTATGTCACTGGCCCAGCGGATTCGGAAACTAATCGTATGTTACAAGTTGGTTGTGTAGCCTATATTGAAGTGCATTCGCAGGTGCAGAGAAAACGCTAAAGCGTTTTTGGAAGACTGTAGGCATCGACTCTAGGGAAGACGGAATCGCTGTCACGTTGGACAAGCGCGCGTTGAAGACACCATCTGGTCATCCACTGTTGTTACCAGAGCGCAAACGTTTGGTGGCAATGCTCATTGCCAATGAATGGGACAACCAGGCGACGCTGTTGAAACCACATGCACTGCCAATGGTAGGCAATTTTGACTGGTACCAAGGGAGGGATTCCATACTTTATAGACATCCATTGCATCTAGAGCCATCGATACACTACGCGACAGAGCAACCCGCCCGAACGTTCAGGAGGCACTGCTGAACTACCTGGACACAGATACTATATGGTACGTCGAGGTGCAGCGACATTGATCGATACTTACTCTCTATATAGCTTTCACCATGACGAGCCCGAGCCGCTGGTCAAGTTGCAGAAAGAGCGTTGGGATCCGCTTCTAGAGTGGGCTAGAAGTACCTTTGACATTGAGATACATGTTCATCGATCCATTTTATTCAACTCGCAACCTGAGCGAACGCGACAAATACTCGGCGATGTCCTGGCACAAATGGATCCATGGGAAATGGCGGGTGCGTCATAGTAATGGGTGTTAAAACAGTCAACTGAGCACTCTACCCTTCAAAGCCATGGAGCGAGCCACTTATGTCGCAAAATCGTTCTTCATTGCGCTTGCCCTTGTCAAACGCCATCTAACAGCTGAGCAGGCAGCTCTTGCAGCTCAGGTCGAAGTGGCGAGTCAGATAGAGAGATGGGGGGAAGTTGAGGATTGTGAGTGCCTGTACACTCTTGTCGGGGCTTGAAGTTCGCCTCTGCACCACTCATTTGCTGACCAACCTCGCCCGCAGCCCACGACGTAGACTATCACGATGTCCGCCGACAACTAGGGAGTGCCGCTTGTTTGATCGCTAATATGCCCTAGAATATGTCGTTACGATATCCGCACACCGTCAATCGTGACCTCCTCACCACCATCTATTGCCTCAGTCACCAATCATCCCGTATCCGAACACCGGAACCCATGAGCACGTGTTACTGATGCGTGTAAATGTCACATTGATGTCAAACCTTGTGATAGATGTAAACCTTGTGCGAAGTTTCCCCACATACTCCAAGTACATTCCCGCCTTCATCAATTCACCTCCGAGTCCTCCTAACAGCCTTCGCAGGCTTGATTGATGACTCAATAGGCAACTGGATCTAGTTTCATCCGGGTTCACACTCCCTTGTGTGAAAGGCACGGGGCACCAATGCAGTACCTGTTGTGTGGGTCTCCACAGCCAGAGTATCATGGAGCGTTTCCCATCTTCTCGTTTCCGAGGTTCCAAGGCATTTCCATGAGGCACGGTTTCCAAAAGTCTATTGGACTCCCCTATACTGACAACGCCGGTATTGTAGTAAGTTGGCACTACACTTTGTTAAAAGGTATGTCAGCTTTATCGGAAAACGCACTTGAGTAAGTTGCGCTGCGGGATTAGTTCTCCCGTTGGCTGGTTTTCCGCCTTTCCAAAACGCAAGCGCATGAGACTACGGTATTTTTTGGAGGTTACAAATATTTCATCTGCAACAAGGGCCAAACTCCGGTTAGGACTTCAGGGCGTATCCGCTTCATTTACGAGGATATTAAGAATGATTGGAAAGCAAACTGAGTCGCTACGCCATTATGAAACCAACTGAGCCTCCTTCATTCTCAGTACAGGTTTACGGGGAGATTATCCTAGCGATCTGATTGTCTTATAAAGCATGTTGGTGAGTGCCTTGGCTATATTGCTGTGTTGGCGCAGTTGACGCAACAGTTGGGTGTCAAGATTGCTGTGTCTCTTGACTTGATTTGTGGGAATACCGCTGGCTGGTTTCAAGCTCAAACTGCCTCCAGTCGATGTTATGTCATGATTCATGTTGAAATGGTGGAGTGTTTCGACTACCGCACTATCAACATGTTATCTCATACTAATTCATTCACCAGGTTTTTTTTTCCTTTAGCAGGATGACCGTACCAAAGGTAGGAAAGTTCAATGATTTTGGATCCTATCCAGTCTTGACAGATGCGTGAATCGGTAATCGGCCTTGAGAGTGTAGGCCGTCACCTGCTCATTGGGCACTGACCAGAGTGTACACAATTACACCCGGATTGATAGTGAGCGGAGTGCCAATTCAGGGGCGATGGACTCTGCTTCCATCCTTCCCAGCTGCGACGACAACGTGTACACAAGCCACTACTGCGAGGAGAACATATACTGGCTTATCAAGCGCTTCTTACACCCATCTAGTGGCGAGCAGAAATGGGACGTCTTTTCTGTGTTTATCTCAAACCGGACGAAAACGGTAAAGAAGGGATGGTTCATGTATCAGGAGGCTCATGTTTATCAAACAGGTGGCATTATGGAGTCAGCGAGAGGGGACATCCAGAGATGCAGCGATGATATGGGACTATCATGTCGTTTTAGCGCTGCGCGAGCGTCCGCAGGCGCACAGCCAATCGTCGGACCGCTATCTGTCCAATAGCATTTGGATCTATGATCTTGATACCTGTCTCCCCGTCCCATGCCACTGGAAAAGTACGTAACATCATCTGCACATATGACACGTTCCACAGCGTGTCTAGCGTACGTTGAACAGACTCGGCGCTGACATTTTATCGCAATATCAAAGGTGCGGAGGTGAAAATGTCGTTTATCGTGATCACAGACCGCTGTTTCAGTCTCTTTAGGGTGATCCCTGGTGACGTATATGTTGATAACTTTGCATCGGACCGATCCCACATGGTGAGCTGGAATAAATCCTTTTTCCCATATCATCACTGATAAGTTGACAACTAGCTTGATATTTCTCTGTCAAATGCGCCCGAGGAACACCGGTATCTATCCAAGCCACCGCCCTACCCTGCAATCTGTGGGCCAGAAGCAGAGAAGCACGGGGTTACGCACAATCTTATGACACACTTTGTGTCGATGATTGGAGGAGAACAAGGTTTTGGAACGGTGATGGATTTGGATGGGTTTACAACATGGTGTGACAATGTATGAGCTATGTGACTAGCGTGACTGTCACGAATGTGCTGTCACACCAATGAGCGCATCTTTTTGGTTTGACACGAAAAAGGTCCAACGGAAAAAAAAAAAAAAGTCTGGCAATTGACCATCGAAAAGTTGGCCATGAATTCGTCGTCCAGCATCGCCTTGAACGGACACACGAATGGCTTGACACCGACCATCTCCCATCCATCAGAAGACATGTCTAACAGCGATGATACAGCCATCTCAGTCCCTGCATCCAACGAATATTCGCAGTGAGCATCCTTTTCAACCAAGACACACCACCAGACCTGATGCCACTCCAGAACACCATACCAATTGCACAATGAAGAAATTGTAAACCATTTGTATCATGCGGGTTTTCAGGCTGGTGTGCGTTCCTGTGTCTTTTTGCGTGATACCTGCTGGGCTCACATGACGTTAGAACTATGCAGATACGATCCTCGTGAGCCAGTCTCTGCATGAGCTTCCTCAAAACGCCACTGAACCAAAGCCAGCACGTTCATCAAAACTCGTACCGCCTGCATGCGATAATTTTGTCTCGTTCCCCATTTCTTGCACACTTGATGTCTACTTCTCCGCAAACAGGAGGTCAACGTGTAATATACGTGCATCTTGACCATGAACCAGAAGTCACGCACGAGGTACGTCTTCTAATTACACTGGTCGTGTCTCCGTTCATTTCAGCCACCGTGTGCGGCCAGTGGCTGAGTAGAAGCTGACCGTGTTTGCATCATTTCAAAATTGGCAGCTAATATTCACATTATGTACGAGTGCCGCCTCGGAGGTTGTACTGGACGGAGTGCTCGCTTCCCCTTCTGGACTTGTACACTGATATATTTATTTAACAGGGTTTCGCTATAGGTATTATTTCGACGGGTCAGCGGTCCCAGATCATTGATAAGCTACCTCCATAGCGCTGGGGTATCTTTATTCACCCGTTTCCATTAATCTAATCCGGCCCGAAAATGCACGAGGCGTTCTCGCGGCTGGGTGTTTACTTGGCGGAATGGAGGATCTGTGTGGATACGCATACGGAGCCTGCAGGCAATCGATCAGTGTGGAGACGATTGGCGAATGGCTCGAATTCACTGACAGCATCCCGTCGACACCAGATGGTTCGCCCACCCCCCAGCCACACCTGACGTCTGTGTTTGGACAGTACGCTGGGAGACTGCGGGAAGATGTCTTTCATTTCCTCGTCGTCACGCTTCCCAACGTTTTGGAGGTAGGGTCGGAATCAGGTTCATCACAGGGTCACTCTGGTCGCGACACCCTGTTGCAAGTATTTTCTCTCGCTCCATTTGACATGTTCAAGGCCGCAGTGGAGTCGCCAACATTCCAAATCGGTGTGTGTGTGTGCTGTTCGGTTGCTCTCAATGCTTGACCATACACAGGGTCCGATCAGTGTCGATTTAGGTTTGCCAAGGATGCTATAGAGCTGAGGAAAAGGGGCATTGCGCGTGGGCATGGATCAGAGGAAACGGTGGTGCTTGCGTTTGGTGGAGGTCACATGAGTGGAAACGCTGTTCATGTCACCCGAAAAATGCGAAAGCGGCCACTCTGGAAGGTAAACTCGTGAACCAACATTTACTTGTTTTGGAAATACACATATTTTTCTTGCATCAAGACATGAAAACAAGTGACTTTGTGCCATCTACAGAGTCGTAAGTGCCATGCCAGGGTCACGCCAGAACCAGAATGCTCTCGGAAAGTGCTAGTTAACCTTTTTAGTTGTGTCATTTGACGCTGATCGCCTTGTCGAAGCGAATGCAAGGCACCTGCCTCCTCCCGGTGAAGTATTAACAGATCTCAATGACATGTTTGCTTGATCAGTTCATCCCCGTCCAGACTAGTACTACTATGCGCTGCGATCAGTGACACTCTGATCGCGCCGAGACACATCCGCACCGCAGCCCATCCATATATTTTTATTTTATTTTATTTCGTATATGAAGGCCGTCGTTTATTCACGCTAGACAGAACAACCCTCTTTTCCATGCCCGGTTTCGAGTTCAAGATCTACTTCACTGGCAGAGACGACCCCCGTGACGGATGCATCGTCATCGGCGAGGACACGAAACCCGTCTTTTTCGAGTTCGAGACCGGGATCGTCTCCCCGTGCTTGACCCGCACGACGGTACGTCCATCCAGACACACGCCCGACGCGCACCCGACCCCCCGCTCTAGATATCGAGCAACAGAAGCCCCGTCGCTGCGTTTGACTGGGACGCACACGGCAATCGTCTCGGCATCGTCACCATCGGCGATAGAGAATGCCCCATGGAGCACCTCGCCCTCCCCGGTTCGTCCACCAAGTAAAGTCCAGCAACACCGCCCGGCGTGCACGCTGCTGACCACACCCTTTTTGGGATCTCTTTTCATTTCTTATCTTTTATTCTACCTAGCGCTCGCCGCTTCCAGGCAGCCGACGGTCGGTTCTACGAATGGCACCGGTCTTATCGTGAACCAGGGGGTTATGAGGTACCCATCGTTTTTCATTACGCCGCTCGGGAGATTGTTGATTATTCACCGTCGTGCCTAGCTGTTTGCTGGCCCCAACACTCCACCGATTGCTGTGTACTGCCGACATGCACAGGCGACACCCATTGGGCCGTCACATGGTACTCTGGAGTACAGTTTTACTAACGAGGTATTTCTGCTCGAGGTGCTTCTCGCGCTTAATCTCAACCGCTGGCTGGACTGGACTGTGGAGTGACGAGGTCTGTGATTGTGATAATACCGCTTATTTATCCCATAGTTTGTATGATACGGGTATAGCAAAGGCTACAATGGCGTAAATGCGACCAACAATCCAGGAAACGAATGCAATAAGACCACAAAGGAGGGAAAATGTTAAAATAAATCCAGCAATCAAGCATTTCCGACAGTGCCAAGCATGTGTTCCAATCTTTCTTCAACAGTCCATTGTACATCAGTGCCAGAGTGAAATGAATTCGCAGCAGATTGATCAGGAGATTGGTTCATGATGAAGTTGAACGACCCAGCATCCATCCCTTGGGAAAGGCTTTCTATAAGGCGTCCAATTTGTGCGGAAGAACTATAAAAAACCTAGATGACAGGACATCGGTTTGCAGCGCAATCTTGACGGCGGCGGGAACCTACCTTGGTTTCGGGGCGGTACTTGCTCTGAGAAATTCTCTTGCGGGACTTGATCGAAGAACTGCTAGCTTTCGATGTAGCCCTGCCGTGTTCCTTGACCAATACTTGTACGCCATCACCGTTCTCGCGCGTCGACTGATCGGACCCTATGCTGGACCTGCCGGGGTACAAAGAATCCATATCTTCGTCCCTAAGGCCATTGACGATCTGCCTAGAAACAGAAATCAATCAAGATACCGCCAGCGTGTGCAACAACTTACCAAACAGTCTCACCGTTGGCCATTTCGATCACTTCGACTGCGGGGCCGTCCGGAACGACTGTTCCGTCGGGGTCACGCTCCGTTCCCGTATCATCGACTGCGGTGCTTGTATGTCTGCTGTCACCCGAGTACATGTCATAGCTGATCAAACGGTGGTCAAGATACCATCTGAGGTAACAAAACCATTACCTACAGAGAGTCATACGCAGAATTTGGTTTCTCGACCGCGGCATTCGAGGATGGCGCTCGAAGGAGTGCCTCAGCCTGCGCACCGATAGACATCGCCACACCCGGAACTGGAGGTGATCTCTCGGTTGAGAACCGGCGGCCACCATTAGATTTTGGAGGAGGTGGCGTTGGTGCCCGATCATGCACAGAACGAGCAGATTGTGCAGAAGTCCCACTACCCGAGCGGCGGTGCCGTCGCATGAATGGTTTTCGGTTCGTCTGACTCAGGTCCACCTTGGAAGCCCGGAGTTCCGAGGGGAAGATGAGCGTTCTTCGAATGACAGCAGCGTTCTCAGGAATCTGACGGTTCTGGCGAAGGTGGCCCAAATCCCCTATTTTCTGCGCAGGTAGCTTTCTCACAGTTCTCGCGTCTGTCCCATTAGACGGGTCGTCGTCAGCTGGGTGTTTGTCTGCGGGTAAGAAATTGGCTCGAGAAACGGACGTAGAGCGCGTGAGCAAGTCATTTAGAGCTGCCTGATCGAGCCCAATTCTCGAGGCCGCCTCAAACAGTTGCTTGACTGCAGCGGAGTCGACATCGTTGGAGAAAACGGCCGAAGCGTCTAGGCTCGGACGAGCGCTTGCTTCTCCTGATGGAGAACCTGTAGCCGTTGGAGGTCTGGATGAGAAGATGGCCCCTCGAGCGTGTCCTTGATTTGAAGATGCAGTGGGTGAGGATGTAGTTGGCGAGGTTCGAGAATGTACGCTCGATTGACTATCTCCTGTGCTGTCCGTACGCGGTTTTCGGAAGCGTGCCATCAATCCTCTGAGACCAGGGGCGGCCGATGCGGGAGGGCTGGTGTTCGGAGTCTTGAGCTTGGTCAACTCAGTCGTGCTTCCAGGGCTGAATTTTGGCAACGGAAGCGTCGGTCTTCGACCGAGACCTTGTACAGTGGGGGTGGACTGTGCCTGAATATCAGTATGGAAAGTGGATGTATCTTCACTCGGAGTAGTTGGCTTTACTCTGAGTGTGTCCCTGAAGCGCCTCAAGCTCCTCATACGTTGAGTAATACCAAGCGACGGCTGTGAGCCAACTTGGGGCGAGGAAACTAGGACAGGAAGTGGGATTGTCTCGACACTGGTGGGGGCCGACAGTAGTCGAGGCTCAGAAATTTGGCTTGGGTCAATCTTTTTACGAGATACAGATAATGTCGAGGCATTTACATCCGTAAATCTTCTTCCGGGTGACTTCATGAGGGCGGCAGTAGCCGCATCCGCCTTTCGCTGGACCTCCCTGGCGAGCTCGGTTGGGTCGTTGGGTGTCGATCGAGGGTTTCGCATGGAATGAGATCGTTGCGGGAGTGGACCAGGGGATAACGTCTCCGTCCGCGGCAGCCGTGCACTCAGAGGAACAATGTTCTCCACGTCTAGAGGGGAGTCTGGAGGTAAAATGGCTTCTACGGTTGGTGAAATCGAGGTGGATGAAGAACCCTGGTCAGACACCTGACGCACGATAAGATGATCCGAGTCGTCATTACCAAATCCCAAAGCACGCGCAAGATCTCGGTTCCTTCGCGTAGTGGGGGAGATCTCAGGTTGAGTGCTTTCTTCAACCTTGGTATCTATGTGGGTGATGGGTATGCTACCCACCACCGACTCTAGCAGTGCGCTAGCCTTTGCAGCATTATCCAGGGCAGGGGATCGCCGACCTGCAGGACCAGTTTGAGTCGGCGTTGGACTCACGACCTATACAGCGCGTAAGCATCAGTCATACTCTAAATGCAAGAGAACCCACACGGCCATTGGTCGAGTAATTTGACTGAGAGGTTGAAGGCCTTCGCCTACGCAAAGAGTTTGACCTCTCACGAGAGTCAGGAAAGGAGGCTTTGTGAAGGGCAGCCCCGACAAGCTTGTCCTGTATTGCAACAAAGTCAGATTTGGTGAGTCCGGCGTAGCGCCGGACGATCCCCTCAAAATCGCATTCATCTTGGGAGCTACCAAGCGTTAAAGAGTCCGATTTGTCGAGACCGTGCCACGCAGGCGGTGCTTGTCCGACGGAACCATTGAAGATATCAAGAGTACCGCCAAATTTCTGACAAGGTTCCCGTGAATGATAGCTTGAACCTGTTGATTCTAAAGAAGAGCGAGAAGAGTTCACAAGGGGGGATAGGGAGAGTTGTGAGACACCAAAAGAATAGTTGGAAGGAGATTTGAAGTGTTGTTTGGATGAACGAGCAGCGTTGCCGTTAGTGTCGGAAGGGAATGTGGGAGACGCGGTATTACGGGCCTGAGTTGGGGTTGGAGATCGAGGGCCACGACTGCCAAAGGATAGAGTAGAGCCAAAGTCATATGTGGACAAACTTGACTGTGCGCGGGAATCTGTAGGAGCGACAGAATTATTAGACTTCGATGCAAAGGTTGCTTGGGGAGGGGCGGGTGACTCAGGCGGCACCGGAGAGCGCAAGGACCGTGTGGGTGACTTGGAACGATCCATGTTGATCTCAACGTCAACTTCAGTGCTTTGGCTTCCACTTCTGCTGTGTGTTGGCCGGCCCTCGGGCTTCGAGCGGGCCTTTTCGGGGCTTGTGGGAGCACCGACAGTCCACGTGATGTTGGACGGTGTGGGTCGAGGGGAAACTGCCATCGGCTGGAACGCAGGACCAGACAACGGGGATATTGGTCGGCGACGAATGAACACGGATGATGTAACTGACCCTTCTTGCTCAGTGCCGCTCGTACTGTCACGTTGCGCGTCTGGAGTGCGTCTTCCACTATTACTCCGTGATAAATGAAAGTTTAAAGATGCATGAGCCTGAGGAGATGTGGGTCGGGGTGTATTCCTGGATGCGTCGGACCCCCGTCTGACCAAGCCGGATGAGACAGTAGACGTGGCAAGGTGTACACTCTGCCCACTGGTGGATGGAATGGGCGATGAAGCGCGTGGCGTGGTAGAATGTGAACGAATATCTTCAGTGTCAAAGGAGAATTCGCGTGGCGTCATTGGTCGTGGCATTCCTGGTATGTATCCTGGTAAGCGAGGTGTTGGTGAAACTGTGCCAGGACGACCATATGGAGTGGGCGATAGTCGCCGGGAATCAGGTTCTGTGGAAATCTGCCCATCGGATGATATGGCAGTACCTGCCTCGAAGTCGGAAGATGATCGATGGTGGAGGAGCTGAATTGTAGATCACGCGTAAGAAGCAGGTGAATGAGCCCAAGCCAGCAAGTCTTACCGAAGCCCCTGGTTCCGATGTTGCCCTTGTGTCATCCATTACGCGTTGATGATCAGACTCGCTGGGGCGAAAAACTGGATGTGCCGTTCGCGGCAAGACAATCTTGTCTTCTTCAGCTTCTTCCTCAAACTCTTTGATGACTTCTTCCAACGCAGCAGAAGCTTGATTAGACAGGCGAAAGCTACTTCCGTTGGCTACGCCAGACTGTGATGGTACGTCTTCACTAGAGGATACGAGGGACGCTGTACGCGCAACCGGCGTCTTCTCATTAGGGCTCGAGGGAGGAGAAGCGGACTGGCCCTTGTCTGAAGCAGCAGGTTGTAGACTCTCAACGGAAATGAGAGACGTCTCCTCTCTGAGACTTTGACTCGACTCTGTGTGAGTGATCGACACGGCACTTCGATGAGCCTTTTGCGAGATTGTGCGAAGGTAGCCATAATCTCGAAGACGGCCCGACGAAAAGAGGTTGTTGCTGTACCGTTTCGTTGATCGAGGCGACGAAGTGATAGAGGACGGAGGGTAGTTGGTGGAAGCGGTATTGCTGGAGAGATGTGAAGAGCGCTCGGGAGTATAGTCCGAGTCTATTCCAGCCTCGCTGATGCTGCCCGTGTGTGCATCATCTTGGCTCAGTTGGGTAGTGGACGAGGTGTGTTTGGAACGGATGCGGCCAAGGGTTTGTAAAAGCATATTTTCCTCGGCCTCTGTGATTTGATTCAGCGCGCCCCTTGCTCTCTGTTCGGCGAATTTGAGCCTCAGCTCGACAAGGGAGACTGGTTCACCGGAAGAGGTGCGAAGGAGGGTGAACCGGCGTGTGAGTCTGTAGACATATTATGAGAGGCCATTGGACTTGGACAATAAACGTACTCTGGCAGAATGAGGGATGTGCGAAAAGTGTCGGCAGAGGGAAGTCCGGCAAAATGCTCGTCTTGAGATGGGGAGAAAAAGGTGTCGTGAACGGTCGGCAGGGACTTGCTAGGGTCAGACTTTTTGCTGTGGACGACGTGTAAGATCGAAAGCGAGAATGTGAACAACTACACGCGAATGTACCGAAGACGGTGCATATGGGCTGGTTGTTTCCCTCGTTTTGAACACGTTGGCTGACGGAAAGTACCTCTGATTAGATCTTGAAATCTGCACGCCTTGGAGGGAAATAACTGGCAACGTGTTGAACACGACTCGTGCTTTTACGCAAGGCCTTGGTGATGGTACTAAGCGGACAAGCGCACGTGGTCTACCAAAGTACTAGTAGCAGTCATCAAAAGGAGCTACGGAATCCCATTTGCCTGATGACCTTGATAGAGGTACTAGAGACCTCCTGCTGGCTCTTTCAGTCTACCGCTTTCGATTACATCTTACGCACACCGCGAATGCTATGCCGAGGTCTGTAGTATTCAAGCACTGGATGTACATTCGAGCCATTTCATGACTCGCGCGATCAGGATCGTCGTCTGTGCGCAGTGTGGTCCGTATTCCCCCCATGTCGATGACCCTCGTCGTGTCTCGTCCTAGAGCTACCGCGGTTCCAACGTCTCATCACATCGCATGCCTGTATTTTCGGCAAGATCAAAATTCGTGGAGTGGATGTACGTGACAGCTCACCTCTTTGTATACTCTTTTGCAGTTGACAAAAACTTGGCCTTGTCAGCCTTTAACAACTACATCATCATCTCTAGATCGTCACTGTAACAGGAAAAGACGATAAGAACATACCGCAGCGATTTCAGGTTCGTACGGATCTTCGGCACTCGGGTTGTTCAGCTTCTCTTGAATGACCGCGAGCACTGCGCCATATCTTGAATGCGAATGGGCAAACTGTTCATCTTGGCTTACCGGTTGACAATGAAATCGATGGTTTCCACTGGCAGTCGGATCACATGACAAACGGAACAGAATCATCAGTCATCTCCATTTGTGACACAATGTCGTTATACGCGCTCAAGAGAAATACATGGACCCACCTCGTCTCTGAGAATAGGAACACAGATACTGCCTTCTTCATTGATTCCGGGATGGTAGACCTTGGTCTGGAACACAACCTGACGAGCGGGAAAGTCAGGTATGTAATACGACGGGGTGACAGATTTTCCAGAGGGTGACAAGGTGCAGAGAGGAAAGACGAAAACGTTTTGGGGTGGAAAATATCGCATGCAAACTGGAATGATGTATGTAAACGTGTGACTTACATTTGGTGCCTTGAAGGGAAAGTTGGAGGGTAGCTCGACCTTGAAGCGAAATGTTCCACCTTTGTAGGGGCTATCAGACTTGCAGAAAGTCAGTCAAGTAAACATGCGAGAAAGATGGCAAGCTGACTGCGCCTTTGACGATGCAGTTCCACACAAACAGATTGTTTTCTTCTGGTTCCACCGACATGCCCTATGCAAGTGGGGTGACATGCGCGATCGCAGGGCCATCAGAGTCATACGTACATCGATCGGCTTGTCGATGATGTCTTTCAATTCCTAACAAGCGATGAGCCACACAAACCTTGCAAGCGAACGAACACGACACTTTTTGAATACGCCTGTCGCCGTGTCAGCTTGAGTTAGCTGATGAACGATACTCACCTCAAGGCCGTCATCGTAGTCCGAGGTCAAGCTGATCACGTGCCATCTACCATGCCATCCGAGTCCTCTCGTCCATCGACACCGGGCAATAACGGCCACCCGACAAAGAAACGGAAAGTGGCGCCGGCCGTGCCAGAGCCTTCGCCAGCACCGTCAGACACCAATTCGAACCCCGCAGCCAACGTCGTCCTTCCCGCCCGCCATGATCTCTTTTCGCGTCCTCGTCTCACCATCTCCCGTTTCCCAACATTCGCAGAGAGCCCCAATGTCATCTACCACATCACTGAACAACTCGCCATGAACAGAATCGGCTTTCGCTATGTCCCAGCAGGCGTCGCACCACCTGGATCCAGCTTGCCCTGTCGCACCATCGAGAGTGCACCCCCATCCTTTCGCGTCAGCTGGGAGGATCGCAGCGTGTTTGTAAAAGTCACCCCAGACGGACTTGGACTTCTCGGTGAGCGCGGCTTTCGCAGCGCCCGTTGCAACGCACCAGTCAGAGAAGGTGCATGGTACATGGAGGTGCGTATCGAGTGTGGTGGTGGCGATCGTCCACCAGACGCTCCAGACACTGGCATGCGCGAGGGCAGCCATGTCCGTCTCGGCTGGGCGCGGCGCGAGGCACCCCTCAACGGGCCTGCTGGACTGGACGGTTACTCCTACGGATACAGGGACAAGACAGGTGACAAGGTGTCACTCTCTCGTCCACGTCCATACGGCCAAAGTTTCCACACAGGAGATGTCATTGGAATGTACATCTTCTTACCCCAAAAACAAATGCCTGATCCTACAGACCCTTACGACCCCGCGCACCTGAAACGGGAACGCATCGCCATCGAGTTCAAAGGCCAAGAGTACTTTGAAAGTCTCGAATACCCTCAGAGCAAGGAGATGATAAAGCTCATGGAATATTCTAAAAAGGCATCAGCCACGGTTTCGTTGCCTTCAGTTCCCCCCAATAAGAAATCAGGCGCCAAAAGTTTACCGGAACGCAAGGGACCAGGAACTGAAACTCCCAATCTACGACCTCTGCCCGAAATTAAAGGATCACATATCGTGTTCTTTGTAAACGGAAAGTGCCAAGGCATTGCCTTTCACGATTTATACAGCTTTCTCCCATTACCAACGACACCCGCATCGCGAAAAAAGGACAAGGAAAGCTCCAAGAAGCGTGCAAAGGAAGGTGCTCCACGAGAACACAAGGAAAACCCCTTTGATGATGGCACGCTCGGATACTATCCATTCATATCGTTGTTCAACTACGCGCGAGTGAAGATCAATCCCGGCCCTCATTTCGAATTCCCACCGCCTCCCGACATCGAGGGCTTCCTCCGCAGTTCCTCTGGAGAAGATGTAAAGCCATCGACACAGCACACTTGGCGGCCAATGTGCGAACGCTACTCCGAGTTTATGAAAGAACAATGGGATCTTGATGACCGGGAGGAAGAAGAAGCAAAAATCGAAACGGCGTCGAGGGCGGAGAGGGAAAAGGTAGAGGCGGAAAAGAAATCCCAGAGAGAAACGCGGAGGCAGCAAAACGCGGCCAAGAAACGCGCAAGGGAAGCAGAGTTGCGTCAAGCGTCTGTTCATACAGCTTCTCCTCTTCGTGAGACGTCCCTCGCGCAAGACGAGACCGGGTCTTCGCTCGTCGTTCCTACGCTACTTGTTCCAGACGAAGTTGACCAAGCGCATTCACCCGCACCCACCGCCACATCTAGCGTTGACTACCATCACATGCCCGACACGGAAAGTGGATATAATTCCGAGGCACTGGAAGGAGTCGGAGAAGGTGATGTGGAACAAGAAGGAGAGACAGAGACGGGGGAAGACAGAGAATTCAATATGCCTGTCATGGATCTTGATTTGACTGAGCTGCTATGATTCTCATTAATATCAAGATATGAGTTTGGGGCTCCGTTAATCGTATCGTATTCGCCGAACTTACTATATTTTTCTAGTCTGGAATCGATCCTGCGATACGTGACAACTAAAATCTCTACGCTCGAGTGACCATACCTCGCTCTACCGTAAGATTGTCATGAAATCGAAGCAACAGGTTATTCCGACTTCGCCGTTCGAAACTATCTGATAAAGTACAAAGTACACCGACGGCTCACATATCGACATTACACCACTGTATTTAAAACGGCACAACCTAAATCTGGCGGCGCGATTTTGCTGGGTCCACAGAGATCAACATGCAAGCAGTCCCGTAAAAGAAACCCAATCCCGCTTGGTTGCCATACGTCAACATTGTTTTCTTGACGTTCACGGACGACTTCATCCGCGTGATCTCCAACACCTGCGTAGTCGGAGTCTCGTAAAACTGGTCCAAAAACTTGTACCATTCGGACCTGTAGAGATCGAGCTCGCGCGCTTGTCCGACAAAGGCTTGGAGATAGTCTCGAAGGGACATATCGTTGCTGTGGTATAACTGATCGTCCGGGTCAAGCTCTTCGGTGGTGATAAGATTTACCTGCCCATCGCGAAAAATATCACGGTAGAGCAGTCTGATGGAATAGCGCAGGCCGAGTTCATCGCAAACATCCACGAGCGCGCGGTCCGATCCTTTGAGCTGACCCAGCAAGGGCTCCAGCAGGTTACCGTCCGAGTGGGCATACTCGTAGATGAGACCAAACCCAAGATACCCTCCATCCGAGAGCATTGTCGGGTCATTCATTAAATCGGTAAGCGTCTGTCTAAGCTTCAGGTGAAATGGCGTGGGGATGGAAGGTGTGGCGGGAAGGGTAGGCTTGTGGTACAGATTGTAGGTGAGGGTGACGCGAGATCCAGACGTGATGGGCAACACCTCATGTTCAATGTCGCCGTAGAAAGCGATGAAGCAGATTGACGGTTCTGTCGCAGCTGCAAATTTTTCCGTAAAATCGATGGTCCACTCCTCAGACTGACGGAGGACGAATTGACCGCCCTCGTGGACTGTGGGAAGGACGACGACCAAGGACCCAAACATATTCCGTCCTCGTGGTGTATCCTTGTGAGCCCTGAAGAAGTCACCCTTTCCCGGAAACGGACTCATTTCAATCGGGAACGTTTAGAGGGGTAGAAAGATGCTCACCATAGACGTTCAACTTGTACAACTCCAACTCCATCGTCGTGCGGCTGTTGACGAGTAAAGACCTTGATATCTGTTCTTGGATGCCGAGACTGCGTGGGTCGAGGAGTGTTGCGAAAGAAGTGGATTCCATCTTTCTCGCTTTTCGATACGATTCATCAAACACATTCTCCCCATTTCTGCCAAATTCTGCAGGCTTGCAAGCGTCATACAGTGTTTTTAGGTCGTCTTGCCCTGCATTGGTAAAATCGATACGACTAGGTGTCGGTCAGACGCGCCACTGGGGTAGCTAAAACACTCACCGATGGACTCCAGAGTCAGTATAGTACAGGAAACGTTGGTATTCTGGAATGGCACATATTCCAGTGTAGAATAAATCGCGAGATTTCAATGCAACCTGCAATGTGATTGCCTTGTCCAGAAAGGAGTTCATGGTTTAAGAGAGACTAAATGTTCTACTCCTCGAGCGAAACGCTGATTAGATTAACGCAGCGAAGTCTGGGCAACAAGTTGTAACTCCGTAAATTCCTTGGGCGAGGTGAGTGGCATGGCAGGAGAGAACCACTGGCTTTATACGTACGAAATCGAAAGCTAGAAGAAGCCACGGAAAAACGCGGGAGTAGGTGGGTTGGGTGTTTCGAAGAAAAACTAGCGAGAGCTGGTAGAAGATTTCCTAGTAAACCCCGTGTCACTCTCATTGGCCAATCAACGACACGGTAACTTACGTCGACGCTCAACTGGCGTGGACTTGAGAGAAAGACAGTGATCACTTCGGCTGCTTCAAAAACTGCCGACTTGCGCTGCGCCAGCTGATCAGGCTGCCGTTCAAAAGTAAAACATTCTGGAAAATACGAAATTAGATGAACATGAAAAGACTGGGGAGCAGAATATGATGCTATCATTTACGATGGCAAACGAACCAGAAAGAATCGCGCTAGGGTAGCGGAATCGCGTCAAGCACACGTCCGATGCGTGAGTCTGACTCACCTCGTCGTTTCTTATATGCTACTCATTCCAGACAACCTTGACCAGGCGCATGCACCAGCACATCCAGCGTCAACTATTTTCAGATGCCTATAATTCTGAGGCACTTGAAGGAATCGAAAGGGAAGACTGAGTCAGAGGAAGACCAGACAATCAATACGCTTGTCGTGGGTCTTGACTGAGCTGTCAGTACTTGTGAATCTCAAGATGAGTTCAGGGCTCTGATAATCGTATTCGTCTATACTTTTCCAGTCTGCCGCAAGTTGATCCTGCGGTGATAGTACAGCGGCTGTGGTGACAACGAGTCAAATCTTTACGCTCGAGTAACTAAAAACTGCATGCCTCGCTCTACAGTAGCACTGTGGCTATGAGATCGAGGCAAGAGGCTAGGACTCCATCTAGGCTGCCGTTCAAATCGAAACTATTTGATAGCTGAAGTACAAAGTACAAATCGACGCCACACTACCGTTAGTAGTACCCAATTCGTACATTGCAAGCCTTGTAATTAAGTTCACAACGGCACAACTTGCCTACTAAATCTGACGCGATTTTGCTGGGTCCACAGAGATCAACATGCAAGCAGTCCCGTAAAAGTACTCCAGTCCCGCTTCATTGCCGTACGTCAACACCGGTTCTCTGACGTTTACAGTGGACTCCATCGGCGTGATCTCCAACACCTCTGTAATCGGAGTCTCGTAAAAATCTTCCAAAAACTCATACCGCTCGAAATCGGGCTCGCAAGAGGATCCGACAAAGGAAACGCCCTCGACTTCTTCACGGGTTAGTCTGTCGAGCGCACTTGGGAGATAATCTCCAAGGGATATATGATCATCGTATGGCACGTCACAATCCGGGTCGAGCTCTCTGGTGGTGATAAGGTTTATATCCCCGTCGTTCAAGATGTCACGGTAGAGCAGTCTGATGCAATAACACAGGCCGAGCTCATCGCAAACGTCTGCGAGCGCACGATCTGATCCTTTGAGCTGACCCAGTCCCGAGAAGACATACTTGTGAATGAGACCAAACCCAAGATATCCCCCGTCTGGGAGCGCTGTCGGGTCATTCACTAAATCGGTAAGCGCCTGTCTGAGCGTCAGGTGAAATGGCGTGGGGATAGAGGATGTGGCGGGGTGAGTGGGCTTGTGGTACAGATTGTAGGTGAGCGTGACACGAGATCCAGACGTGATGGGCAACACCTCATGCTCAATGTCACCGTAGAAAGCGATGAAGCAGATCGACGGTTCTGTCGCAGCTGCAAACTTTTCTGTGAAATCGATAGTCCACTCCTTAGACTGACGGAGGACGAATTGACCGCCCTCGTGGGCGGTGGGAAGGACGACGACCAAGGACCCAAACATATTATGTCCTCGTGGCGTATCCTTGTGAGCCTTGAAGAAGTCACCCTTTCCTAGAAACGGACTCATTTCAGTCAGGAACGTTAAAACGGGTAACGAGATGCTCACCATAGACGTTCAACTTGTACAGCTCCATCACCATCGATGTGTGATTATTGACGAGTAAAGACCTTGATATCTTTTCTTGGATGTCGAGACTGCGCGGATCGAGGAGTGTGGCGAAAGAAGTGGGATCCATCTTTCTCGCTTTTCGATACGATTCATCAAACACATTCTCCCCATTTCTGCCAAATTCTGCAGGCTTGCAAGCGTCATACAGTGTTTTTAGGTCGTCTGGCCCTGCATTGGTAAAATCGATACGACTAGGTGTTGGTCAGACGCGCCGCTGGAGTGGCTAAAATGGGCTCACCGATGCACTCCAGAGTCAGTATAGTACAGGAAACGTTGGTATTCTGGAATGGCACATATTCCAGTGTAGAATAAATCGCGAGATTTCAACGCAGCCTTCAACGCAAGCGCCTTGTCCGAGTAGGTGCTCATGGTTTGATAGAGAGTAAACGATCTGAGCTTAGAGCGGGGCGCCGAGACGTAAATAAAACGGTGGGCCACAAACAGGCTGTTTAATTACCTCAGCGCGGTGAGCACGGCGAGTGACGAACCACTTACTTCATACATACAGAACCGGGAGCCAAACGAAGCCACGAAAAAATGCAGGAGTAGGCGGGTCGGGTGTTTCAAACAAAAACTGGCAAGACCATCGTAAGAGCCAGGGAGAAATTTTCCTATGCCTCTTACCAATCCGGCAGGCGGAGTACGCGCAAAGGAGGTGGCACCACAGCAATCTCATTAGCCGATCAGCAACAAACGGCACTCACAGTAGTGATCAGTTTGGCAAGGTTACAACAAGCGCGAGCTTCACACTAGTGCTGCCAGTGCTGGCGCCAGCTAATCACGTTCAAGGACAAAGTGTTCTGGAAGATACGGGAATAAATGAACACGAAAAGAGTAAGTCACAACATTATGATCCCGCCGCCCACTGGGGAGGAGGAATATGAACTTGATACCTGCGACGCCATTGAAATGTTGCCATGACCGACGAGTGTAGACGTACCCAACACTCTCGCCTAACCCCTTTCCTCTCTCTACACGAATGTCGAACACTAATTCTCCCGAGTTTCGCTCCCACCACACTGCACACCAATTCCGTCGCCCCATTATATACTTGTTCTTCGTGCGCGCCGTACCGTCAGGGTCATGTGTAAAGAGTGGCATCTAAGGAGAGGAAATATGAGTAACGTGAAAGTACATAGTGACATTCTTAAACCATGATCTCATCCGTTTCGGCGTGGTGTAATGTCTTGTGCGTCTTAGTGGCCAACGTAGAAACCATGGCAATAACGGCAGTAGGGGGCCTACCAAAAGGTTAAGAAGTTGGCGAATATAAGGAGCAAGGGGGACACACGGTGTGTTGACGATAGCACTCGTCACGATATTGACCATATACCGGTAGTCTACAGTGGGCGGGATTTCTGGATTCTTATTCTTGTTCCCGTTTTGCTGAGATAAGGTCTTCAAGATGCCCACTGCAGCACAGTGGACATCTCCCGACAAAAATGTAATGCGGATACGTTTCATCCTCGAGATGCCCTGAAGCTGTTTGATAAACCAATTGCGCTCTTCCTGAGAATTTAGCGACCGCGGTCCATTAGTATCAGGGGACGAGACAGCCATCCATTCGTACCTTGTGGCTTTTTGCTGTCCAATGGTCGTTCTGAACGGACGGTCAGTGTCACTGAAGCAATCAGCCAATAGGATCCGAAACTGCATACCAAGTCGTCAAGAAGCTCTGGTTCCGCATTGAATTTGTTCACAAACCCAGTCAAAGCATGACCGCTGCGTCCAATTGCTGTGAGAGGGTTCATTTTCGACTCTAGTGCATTCTCCAAAAATACCATGCGCGGGTAAGCAATCGGAATGCCTGTAAGAACCGAATCAGTAGAGTTTTGGATACATGATGTTGAACTAATGTACCAAGTTGTATAACCAAATGCTCCACATGAGGAGGCATCTGGCGAACAGCCTCCATCACTCTTCTGTACTCTTCATCGCTGCAGACCTTGTCCTTTTTTCTTTCTGCACTTGATCCGAGTCAGGCGAAGGAAGGGCATACGAAAGCTCGGGACTTACCGACAATCCAGCATCAGAATACGTACAGTCGGGCCCATGTAGGCAAGGAATGAGTGTGATGGCAAGCCAACGTATGGCCCCTGAACGCCAAGCACCAAGGATTTGAATGGATGGGCGCCCCGGCGGTCATCCAACCCGTCAACATATGCTAATATGGCTGATGAGTTGATCAGATAGTGGTGACAGGCGCAATAAACCGCACGATTTATAAAGCACTGAAACAGCAGATAGAAAAAATACGCGCGGGAACCAAGGCTAGGAGGGAGTAAGTACCTGCAAAGGTATCCATCAGACGACGCACGCGAGGAAAACTGGCGAGGTCTGTAGCTCGTCGGGATCTGGTTACCACGTAAGCGCATTCCGATGACGGAACCAGTTCACTCACAGCTCCCGAATCCATCAATCTTGATGATAAATGTAAGAGGAAAGATATGCGGTAGAAACAAACAGACCCACTATATCTGATAAGATACGTGCCAGAGCTGTCAGCGATGATGCAGGCAACAAAAGTCAGGACACGCTTACCATGATCATCTAGGAGCCGACATCAGGAGCCAAAACAACCGTGCGTATAACTGAGCACTTACCACACATGTTGAGCATCGGTCTGACACAGAAATGGGTCAGCTCTGAAGGTAAATCGAAAGGCACTCACATGGAGCTGTTGGCTCTGGCAAACGCGCCGTTTCTGAAACAGGCGCAATAGTGGTAGAAGAAGAAACGATCCATACAGGCCAACATTTCCGGGGATGCAGGGTACGTCAGCTTTGCTGATGAGTTTGATTGGTGGACCCAATCTTGCATTTCCGGTTCTCTGGTCAATCTTCCCCAGAACGTTAATTCTCCACCTACCCGGGGAATCGTGACTTACGAATCACAATAGAGTTGATCTCCTCCGCCAACCAACACATGAAACGGTTCCTTTGCATGTTCCCTAAGCAAGTCAAACCACATTGGATCATAACCACTCTTGTACCCTGGACCTTTGAACTCTTCTTGGTTGACGCCAGCACTAAAACCGTTGCACTTTAAGACGGAATTTGAAGATCACGGAACAGCTAATGAGAATGGTTGACAAAAATTGGACCAATCCATCACATACAGAATAAGTAGCCCAGCGCATGTTTTGGTTCATAGCCGGAACATAAAAGGAGAGCTGTAGACTGTTGTTGATGCTATATTTAATGCATAGCTCAGTCTTCCCCAATTGTATTTGTATTGGGAACCTCCAAAAAGTAAACGTTCTGGACAGGATCACTTAGCTCTTTGCTGCACAGGAGATGAATACTGACCCTCCACTGCCCGCGTAGACATACAACTCTTGGCCAGTGACACGTTGCATCTGGTCGCCCATCTCGCCAGCTTTGTACTTGTAATCACCGTAACCGAAATTAGAATTCTCTGACATCTGCGTGACCGATAATGGAGACATTGCGGTAGAGTGTGGATCTGCCGGGTGAGCGCCGAGATCAAAAGAAAACCCAACATTCTGACCGGCTCGCGGCTGTGCTCGTTCTTCGGGATCCCACTGATAGGTCAAGATAGGATGAGGCTCGTAGGAGGACCCTGAATCAGCAGCTGTGAAAAAAACGCGAACAATAAGAGAAAGGGGTCATTTGATGCTGGTGATAAAGACATACTAACGATGAGGGCAGCACCGTGCCAGAGGCCATTCTCGTCTACGGTGTCATACCGCAGGAGAGGACCAACCATGAATTGAAGGTGTGGATCCGTACGTGGTGCCCTCTGCACCCGCGAACGTTCAGCAGGAGGCAGCCGTGCCAAATAAGAAGGGTCTGTCCTCGTTGAAAGTGTGGATATTTCCGAGCGAGAAACCCTTGAGTCGATGGACGGCCGTTGGGATGGAAGGGGAGGTGAATCCAGCGTTCTCGGTGGAAGTGGCGGAGCAATTCCTGGCACATACGACGGAGGACCACCAACCAAACTGCCATCTGGAAGGGGCCCCACCTCTTCTACTGGGATAACCCTGCCATCTACCCCCCGAGCCTGGCCCTGTAATCGATAGTATTGCTCATCCTGTCGTGATTGGATTAGACACGACGTTGGCGCGACGAGAAGAAGACTTACTTTCTGTGCTTTCCTATGAGCACGCCAACCAGTACTGTCCATGTTTGATCACAAAATAAACCAATTGGGAACCGAAGAGTAAGTTAATATCGGCGTCTTATAGACTGGGCGGTGTTGTGGCAAACAAAGCTACACATCTCCTATCAATCTCATATTGGGTCGTGATGTGCTCAAACCCGACAGTTCTTATAGGAAGAATGGAAAAAAGGAAACCAGGTGAAGCCGTAGAGCACGACAATAATTGTCAAGTGCAATATTGCACCGAATGTTCCTACCGTTGGTCTTTTAACCGACGTGTTCCACAACGCTTGTAACCAACTTTCCATCCTTGATCACCGACTTGAGCATTTCAGGTACAGCTTGTTCCTGGAAGACACCTTCCTCCTCCCCTTCAACCGGTAAGCTCACATTTATAGCGCTGCACTTGGCCGTTGTAATTTCGGCATCTAGGCACGCCTTCGAGAGGTATATCTGACCAGAATCTGTGGAGTCAACTTGGATAGTCGGCGCTGCTCCCGTAATCTGGATTTGGAATGATGGTGACTTGGTAATTGACACAGAAGAAATCACGGATTCGACGAGAACAGACGTTTTCGTGCAATTGACTGATACACGGCTGGTCCTTAGCTCAGATACCGACAGATGTACATCACTTACTCAACGTAACAGCGTTGGCCTTGCCCTTGATGATAACAGTGGTGTTCTTACACCCAAAAAGGTTCACAGTTTGGTTGATCTCGACGTCCGTCACCTCCAATCCAGGCTGATCCTCTTGATATTCCTGTTCATCACATGAGTGGTTGAAGTAGATTTCTGGTACCACAACCAGACTCACAATCAGCCATTTGCTACCCTCTAGCGCGAACTTGGAGGGTTTCTTTCCCATCAACGCAGCAGGTTTCGCAGGTTTCGTTGGCTTCTTGATTACTGCAAGGATTCCGTAAATGCAAGTTTGGATTTGAAACCAGAGGGTACGAACCTCCTGGGCCACTGCTCGCTGGAACTGTACTGCCTGCACGCAGGGCAGGGTTCTTGTGGGTCATTTCGCTCTTGTCGACTTTCCTCAAGCCCTTGGTTACCTCCTCACCACGGTTGAGCTCCGCGAACACAGCAGCAACCCCCCCCGCAGTTGGTGCAGGTGGGGCACAAGGTGGGGGCGGAGGCGGAGGCGGCGGTGGAGGTGGAGGTGGAGGTGGAGGTGGCGGGAATGAAGAAGGTTCTACCGGTGTAGGAACCTTGAATTCTGAAACATGAACACCCTATGGATATGTTGAGTCAAACCAAGCGTGATATAGGGTATAACTTGCGTTAGCATTCCAAACTAGTCCGGTTGGATGATTCTCCAGAACATAGCGCTTCATTTCATCCATAACGGCGATGAAGGTGCGGACCCATTCGATATGACGAGTGTCTCTGAATGCGCGATCAGTCGTCACCTGAAATATTTGGGTCGAGATCATACACACTTCTCTCTGAACTCTTTGAGAATCCTGTTTGAGTAATACATGGTCGATTCCTTGATCCCTGTAATGGATTGCGCCGGCTTGGGTTCCTGTAACAGAGTGCCGCGTGATGGATACTGTATACACAAGGACGAAAGGGGACCTACAACGGTGACCCAACCGACGCACACAGCGCCCTCAGCAACAACGGTAAGATGGTTGAACCATTCTCTCTCCTTTCTATTAGCTTCTTTGGCCCGGGTAACCGCTTCAATTGAAGCCTGCAATGGATTCAACAACTCTCCGAATGCTCGTTGGTCAGGCTTCTTGCATGCTGCAGCCCTGAGCAATAAGTCATGCAATACTTGAATCGCTTCTGCGAACAAGTCCACCTATGGGAGACAGAGCATAAGGCGCAACGAAAGATGCTTGCTGCATGAAAAGCATACTTGATCGATCAAAACCTGCGGGCCGAACGCAGCTGTAAGTTCCACGAGTGGTTTCAGCCTAGCTTCGATCACGATCGCATCAAAGGCCAGGACACTGGGGGGTGTCACTGGCTGAACTACGATTGCTGGCGCGGGCGGAGGCGGAGGCGGTGGTGGTGGTGGAACAGGAGCTGCTTGGGCATCCGCAAAGCTCGTCACAGTGCTCGTACTCTGTCTCCTCGTTTCGCGTTTCGTCTCCTCGAGGTCTTCAAACCGGGAAGCGACTGCCTCCAATCTACAGCCAACTGCATTATTCCGTGGTCGACGACAAAGGATGGTCGCCTACCGTTTGACGATGGTCGCAAGGGTGTATAGTGATGTATGGTTTTGCGTAGACATGGTGTTGGTAGCCCAATGTCGGAGTCGTTCAAGGTGCCACTACGAACTCGTAACATGATACTAGTCCACTTCTAGTTCTTCCTCTACAGCTCTCATCTTGGTCCTCTTTTTTGCCTTTTTACGCCGCCGACGTTCCCTTTCGTTTTGCCTGGCACGCTGAAACTCTTCCTTTGATAGCCCAGGGTTGTATAATTTATCCAACTAATCGCACGAAACATGACCAGTGAATTCGCATCAGTACTCTTTGGAGACGCTTATGCAGGGATGTATTGTAACACGCCTTTTCTAATAAATGTCGTCTAGCCAACATTCGGTTGGTAGCCAGTGAACGAGTCTCCTGACAGGCAACACGGAAACCAGTTGGTTTATGAAGAAGCTGAACATTATTTTCTGTCTTGTTTATTGATTGTCCACCTGGCCCACTCCCTACAAGGAATCAGCACAAAGCTCTTGTGAGTATATGGCAACAGGCACACCTCGCACAAATGTTTCCACCAAATCCTCCTCACGCAATTCAGGGATCTTTCGCTCTCTATGGGCTCTTTTGAGCGCCGAGAAATTGCGGGGTACTGGGTTAGGCTGAGCAGCATTTTCTGCGTGTCTTGCATAAGCCTTATAAAAGTGGTAATTTGGAACACTGGATGATGATTACATTGTTCCATCCTTCTCCATTTTACGCGCCCGGCGACCAGACTGTAATGGAGGATTCTTGATGGTCGAGTTGTCCCCGATTTCGGTCTCTTCTGTGATCCGCAGTCCTGCACACAGTATCAGCGCCCCTGTCAGAAACTCACTGCGCCATACCCACTCCAGGCTGCTTCTCCAGCGGGTGACTCGACCTTCTTGGCTTGAACCACATTCTTGCGCAATGTTGACGCGAGTTCCTTGGCTAGCTGTATTTTCTCTTCCACCTTACTCGGATCGTTTCGTTCCGCGCTATCCAGAGCCAACGTGTCTGACCGCATATAAATGCGGAATGCTATAGAAAAGTGAGCACTGTGGGCAACGCAGAAGGGGTAAATGACCTTGTTGTATGGGCACATCGCCTAAACAAAAGTCAGGCATAGGCTGAGCAGGTAACCAAGTCGAATTTACCTGCAAAAGTCGATGCGGAAGCCCTGAGCAAGTCACGGTAGGCGGAGCGCGCAGCTGCTCTCAGAGTAGTTGGAACGGACATGCAAAGAAGCCACGTGGAACTCTGCGGACGATGGACTTGTCCCAATCGGATTATCCCGAACGTCAATCTGAGATTGGCCAAATGCGGTCGGCGCAAGACGCGTTCCTTTTTTGGACGCGTCGCGCGTCCGTTTAATGGCCCATAAACACACCGGATCTCTCATCCTCCTAAAAAATGAGTAGCGGATATAAAATTGCGATTTCAAGGCCTCCATTTAAACAGAAGCAGATATGTGAGACCCCCGACAAACTTTCAGCGTTATTTATCGTGTTTGATATGCGACTACCGCACAACTTTTGTGGTGCGTTTATTCACCCCTTTCGACCGCGTTTTATGCTCTTTGTGGTATACAACATCCCGTTCGCGGTCCAAAATGACCATCAAACACTCCAAGGAGGTCCCCCGTTCTCCACGCAAGGATAGACAATCGTATTATCCGTATCTCAAATAGCGACTCACGTGACTTCTGCGAATTGAGTTTGTTGACTGCTCAACGCGCCCTCGGAGTTTCAACACCTTTCTCTCTTAAACCACCACTATCTCGCACAGGTCCTTGTCCCCGGCCCCTTATCCAAACAGACACCCGACCTCCAGTAGGAATAGCAAGAACAATCATCAACTGCGTTTCAAATATTTCAAGATGTCCACAAAGAAATCATCTTCCGCTGCAAAGACATCCAAGAAAGCCGCCGCCCGGCCTCCCGCAACTCATCCAAGCTGGATTGAGATGATCAAAGTTAGTTTGTTTCCTTATCACTCCTAGCACGTCATTTGGCTTGTCTTTGGCACCACATCACCGCTTGTCATCACATATGAGCTGTTCGGCACTTTACTCCTGAAATGGCAGGGCGCAGGGGATATCACTTCCCCCCGACCTCTCCTATGTGCGGCTGACCTGGGATGATGGATCAAGACACCGACATGCTACTTACTCGTTCTGCACTGTTGTTTTGATAATGATTTTACCTCCTGACTTTGTTTGACCCAAAATAGGAGTGTATCACTGCTGAAGACTCACGTCAAGGAGTGTCCCGTCCTCACATCAAGAAGTGCGCTTTCTAAACAAACACGAGTGATTCGTTTGCTGAGTGATGCCTTAGATACGTTGAGGAGCAGTATAATCTTCAGATCGGTAATGCTCAAAACACTCAATTGGCACGAGCTATTGCCACTGGCGCCGAGAAGGGCATCTTTGTATTACCCAAAGGTAAGGCTACCCCCTGAGTATGTACATCGTGCTCATACCGCCGAAGGTCCCGCGGGCAAGGTCAAACTCCCCCCTAAGAATGCCAGACCTGCAGATACGTCGGCATCGAAGGAGGTCCGTGCACTGATATGGCACGTGATACACTAACTTGCTCCATGTCTTTAGAACAAACCTGCTAGAGTGACTGCACCAAAAGCTGTTCCAAAGGCGCGACCTGTCAAGGCTAGTTCGACAAGGGCGACAACTGCCAAGTCCACAACTGCCAGGAAGGCGACAGCGAAAGCAAGACCTACTGCTACTGCCAGGGCCACCGCCACTAAGAAGGCGGCCGCAAGGAAACCAGAACCTACGAAAGCTTCGAGGGCTACTGTGGCCAAGAGTGTGACCAAGGCTGCCGCAAGCAAAACCCCGAAGAAGGTTCTTGCTGGGAAGAAGACTGCACCTACCAAGAAGGTCACTGCTCCCTCGAAGCGAGGGGCTGCGAAGAAGGTCGGTTACATTGATTGTACATTCCGTGGATCGAGCCAACATGCCACAGGCTGTCACTGGCACCACTGCCCCTGCCAAGGCCAAGGCCGCTGCTGCTAAGAAGGTACCAACGAGCAAGAGGGTTTCCGCTAGTAAGAGGGTTCCGTCAAAGAAGGCATCCGGGAGATCCTCGAGGTAAATGCGGGAAAGAGGGGAAGGTAGGTTACACCTCGACGAGATGTTACACAGAATTTGTGACATTGCTTATCACAGAATCCGGCCTGATGCTTGTTCCATCGATCTCCTAGTCTACTTTCTTTAGGTTTGCATTTCAGTGTTGTACAGTCCGCGCCTCGATATGCTCGTCCTCGTCTCTGTCCGGTGTCTTTATTACTTTCTGCGTTTTATTCGGTATCTGTCTGTATTGTCTCTTATCATTATACAAGCAAGTTCCACCTGCAGTTGTACTGTATCGTTAGGGGTTTGTGGGGAAGCCGGCTAAGTTATTAAACATCGGTTGAGTTGCCGATCATCCTCTCAAAGCGCCACCAAGCCTGTTCCTCTGTAGCATGTCGACACCACACCAGCACCACTCCTCCCGTGCTGCCTACCCGCTCTTTCTTTCTCTACACCAAACACTTTGGCTCCATACCAAGTGGACCTTTCGTGGGTTGTTCGACGCGTGTAGATGGGACGTTGTCATACGGACAGCATCAAGGTACTTCCTTCTCTCCTCCGTCTCACCCCCTCACACCGTCGTGCAGCGACCGAGAAATCCGCTCCAACATCGTCAAGTCCCTCCTGCTCAACGCGCTTTCGTTGGCCTCCATCTACACCTTTGACTTGATACTTCAACCACTCGTACACGACAACCCAAGCTGGCTGCACAGAAACGTGGGCTGGTTCTACAGGGTGCTATGGTTGTTCCCCGTCGTTGCTCTCTCCTTTTACCTCAACGTCAGCACCACGCTCCCTTCATGTATAGGCTGCTCTGACGTGACCATGCAGAATACGTGGTGCAACACGATCGCCAAACGCACGTTTCTGTTGCAGCATGGGAACCGCGCACCGCAACAGCAACCTGTGACATACACCGGAATGCTCACCATGCTTGCGACATCGGCTTACCGAGCAGTCATGGTTATTACGTCCATGATCGTGTCATTTGCTCTCGGTGCAATTCCGTACGGCGGTCCGCTGATCAGCTTTGCATTCATGTGCTGGATTGATGCGTGAGTGGCCTCTGGTGTCTTCGCCGGGGCAATGTACATCATCATAATCGCTTGTTTCAGGTATTACTGTTTCGAGTGCGTCGCCACGATTGCGTACCATTCGATTCGAAAAAGGGTAGACTCATTGACGTGTTTTCGATAGGTTTATCTGGGTCGCACGCGGCTTCTCTCTTTCGAGTAGGGTGAGATACCTCGAAGAACGATGGGCCTATTTTTTTGCATTCGGATTTCCTTCCGCGGCCATTTGTACATGGGGAAGCGGTCTCGCAAACGTAGCCTCGTTTGCACTGTTGTTCCCTGCGGTACGTCGCACGTTTTCGGTTACGTGTGAGCAGTGCTGAACGCCTCGTTCCGTGACAGTACATGATCATGGCTATGCATGCTCGGCCCGTTCCTCAAGATCCGTTCAACCCACAGGTGTCGTCGGATAAGAACGATACAGTGCGCTATCCCTCGCCGTTTATTCCTATTCGTCTTCCGATATTCGCTGTGGTGATATGGCTCAACGATTTGATCGTTCGGATCCTCAGCATCGGCAGTGGCGATGGCGAACCTCGTCATAATAGATTACCCAGCAATTCGTCAGAGAGAGCCGAAGAAGGCACAGGTATCGAGCACCGTAGAATTCCGCCCGTGACGAGGAGGCCACATCAACAGGTCCGTGCTCCGGGGCGACCCGTTGAGAAGAAGGCTGTTCAGAGTGCGGGCCGGCGAAAGCGAGATTAGTGCATCATCAACCATACAAGCTCACGTTACACATCTTGGTCTAATTGGTTACGCGGATCCCGGCATACCCCACATCGTTTGCTAATGATACACCATTTGTCACGAGTTTGAGACGGGTGCTGATTTTGCCATGCTGGTCGCGTGGGTGTACGAGATTCATCCAAATCCTGCCCATTCAACAGAGTAATATGTGACGGTCTTCTTATCTTGGTCCCATTCGCATAATAAGTGTGCCTTCTTTGTGCCGGTTCCTAGTCGTCCATGAGCGACGATTTCCATTGTTCGAAGGGGGGCTGCAGGAGATTCGATGACAGACGCGACAAAGTGAGAATGGTACCGTAGCGGGTCCCCTGATAACACAAAGTGTGGTGAATAAACAATCAACGATTCTTGGAAAGATGAAAACGAGCGCCAATGGCAAAGGGACGTACCAGGATATACCAAGTATTCACCCCCAAATTTGATACCGCTTCCCATGAAATACCCTTGTTCCCACAAGTCCTGAAAGACACCACAGCGGGCGCGTTCGAAAGGCGTTTCGGGATAGTCCCAGATACCAGCGTCACGTGCAGCAGCAAGCGTTGTGAACGAATGGACGGATGGGGCGTACCATTCAAACGAAGATGATCCTCCGGAGACGTGTACCGTATAGGACGCATTCGAATTCCGAGGTACGGTTGCGTCGGATTGATGTGACCCCGTCGTCCCGCCAGCGGGGCCAGCCACGGATTCGAGGTTGGAAGTGGAGGATATATCCTCACCAGACATGCTCTGGATAGAATCGGCCTGAAGACGTGCCTTTCTTGCCTCTCGTTCCTTGCGCTTGAGGATGGCTTCCTCCGACATGGCACGATCTGGGTGGAGGGCTTCCCTGGCGTCGTGTTCCTCTGCCAAGGCGAGCTGCTCTTCGACGCTACGGTGGCGCTCTGCATCCCACCCTGCTAGTTCAGCTATGCTTGGGTCGTGGTGTGCGTTCTGATCGTCGACTAGGATCGCAAGTCCTGTTGTAAGCCAAAGATGGTGACTCGGTGAGCACGTCAAGATCTGTACAGTGGACACAACCCACCTTTGCTGACGAGAAGAACGACCTCTTCTGACATGAGCAGTAGTGGTACACCCAGGAATACGTTCTGTTGCGATAGGTGGGGAAGGGTTCCTGTCAAAATGCCACAGACGCGATGCTGTGAACGCAGTGTCGCGATGTCTGGAACCATATATGAGTGAGAATGAGATGCTGTTGGTTTTGGCTCACCGTGTACATCCCACACATACGCTTTCTTGTTAGACACTCGTAGCGATATCGGGGATGGCATTAATTAATGTGACGGGACAAGGACAAGCGTTACTTTTTTGAAAATTGCTCCATTTGGATATTACTGATCATATCAGTGATTTACGTAGTAAACGGTTCTTTCCAGATAGACATAGAGATGGCGTTGGCTCCTACTCCAGATGTCGTCTTGCTGTTGGGAGACTCGCTCACCCAAGGATCGTGGGTAGTGTCTGGACTGGCGCAGCAGCTGGCGAGTATGTCTGATCAGTACAATCCAGCGTCGATCGGGTACTCAGAGGCTTTTAGCTGTCTATGTTCGCAAGTTCGACGTGATCAATCGCGGTCATGGGGGATACCAAACAGACTGGGCCATTCCGATCTTTGAGCAGGTAAACGTGTTCTAGATATTTGACGCGATCTTGTCGTGATCTTGTCTAGATTCTTGTGAAACAACAGGCACAGAGTGACTCACCAAAGGTGCAGTTGCTGACGATTTGGTTCGGTGCCAATGATGCGGCACCTCCACCGAGTAAGCAGCACGTTCCACGAGACCGTTTCAAGGCGAACCTGGTCCACCTTGTGAACCTGGTCAAATCGTCGACGTCGCCATACCATTCGCCTGATACCCGAATTATTTTGATCACACCACCACCCGTCAACAGTCATCAATGGACCGGACGTATTTTTGCGGAGACCAAATCATATGCGGATGCTGTAAAAGAGATTGGACTGCAGGTGGACGTCCCTGTAGCCGATGTGTGGACAGAGATTTGGCAAGCTGCCGGGCGCGATGAACGGGCATGCGAGCGGTTCCTCTACGATGGGCTGCACTTGAACGCTGAGGGATACAATGTGAGTATTTCTGCACGACAATAATTAAGACTAGGCAATGAATGTCTTAGATCGTCTCCAACGCGGTCCTCAAAATCATCGCAGAAAAATACCCCGAAATTCATCACGAGAAATTGCAGACAGTGTTCGTTCCGTAAGTTGACTATCCACCAGGGAACCACAGTCTCTCACGCCCTTCCAGATGGTCTGATGTGAGTGTGGAGAACCCACGGGAATCGCTAGCCAAGAGATCTGTATTTGGGTAGTCAATGGTAGATAAGACATCCTTATTGTTCCTACCATGCACGTGACCAAGTTCAACTTGAACCAAGACTACCCTTTTCTGCCTTATGGCCAGGGTCGCACACTAGTTTTGTTCATTCCGTGAGGGTGACTACAATTCCCTGCCAAACACTGTTGACTCTCCACACATCCAGGTGCGGCCTCCTCCGCTAATTAATCCATTACGACCAGGTAAATATCCACCTTTTGATCACGAACGGAACACGAGGTCTTCCACCTTGAGTGGACGATACATTTTGTTTCCCGTTCCTCAAATCCACTCTGTGCCAGAGATTGATCTCTTTCTTTCATTCCACACCGACAGCCCGTTTCGGTCACCGTCAAAGCTACCCACAGGTGAGTATATATTCCACCCTTCTTGACCCTCGTTCCCTCGAGTACTTGTCACTGCTTCTGGTGCACAACTTGTTCTCTTTATTACTCAACTATCTCACCGCGTGTATAACCTCGCTTCATGCCACGTTTTGCAGATCGCTATACGACTCAGAGGCGTAAGAGACTTGGCCAATCCGCCTTGGCGCCTCCGGTCATGAACTTTTTCTCCACCATCTCCTCGCAGTATCTTACCGCTGGGCCAATTCGCAAACGCTACCTACAACGGAAACCGCGTGATGATCTCGACGATTTTCTCTCTTCTGATCTCGACCTTTCGTTCGCCTCTTCGGTCTCCCTTAATTCCCCTCCCCCCGACTTTGTCGATGTATCCATCTCAGATGACGCGATGGATATCTCCCCCATGCCAGACCATGTCTCACGCGAAGAACCCGTGCGGTCTAGCAAGCCCATGAATCGCCCTCGCGCTTACACTAGTGCTGCACGCATGTTTGGTCAAGATCTGAGCAATAACAACACCCCCAACGGTTCGATATCGGGTTCAATGGCAGGCACGCCGTCCGGCTCGAAGCGTACCGCCATACCTACCCAATGGTTCGCTTCCAAACCATTAGAACGCACACAGTCGTCGGATGACAACTTATTTGCCCCTGTGAGTCTTCATCCCATTTAACTTGGGCTGGCTGTAGTCCTCAACGTGTACATCTTAGCCCGTTGAAGCTTCCCCTCTGCCTCCTTCGGATGACGCGATGGACGTAGACACCCCTTCCGTCTACCACGACTTGTCGAGCTCTCCCCCAGGTTCTTCTGCCCCAACAACTATTGAATTCAACCTGTTTCAAAACGATACACCCTCTGTACCATTGGGGTCGTCTGGCTCTGGTCAGCCAATGATGAGACGCTCCTTGTCACGCGAGGATCTTGGCCGTATTGAACAAGATGACCTCTCCTCTCCACCTCCCTCGTCGCCATCCGATCGCAAACTCGAGCGTATGGGAACCGCGCCCTTGTTGTCTCACTTTGGCAAGCCCGGACTGCAGGGTATCGGTGTTCCTTCAAACTTCAACAAGCGTCCCCGTCGTCCCGTCTTCTCCGCCGTGGTACACCCTGTTGACGGTGGTGCCCGTTCCGCGTATCCAGTAATGGACTCGGAGGAAACACCCTCTCGCAGCCTTGCTTCCCAATCTGCTGCCCGCCGCGCAGTTTCCGCGATGCTCCCACCCAACGGTGTCGATATGTCTGATGAATCTTTTGATAGTCCAGATATGTCTTCTCCTGCTCAGGCCTACATCAAACGCCACCAGACCAAGACCCTTCGCCGACGTGATGGCACAGAGGACTTTAGGCCTCTCACTGGTGCTAGCCCCATAGTAAATAAGGGGGTTACTGAGAGCCCCTCTGCGAAGTTTATGCTTGCAGGATTTGGCGACAATGAGTCGTTGGGCAAGATCCTCCCTTGTCACCGCGTCCGCGAGGATGGTTTGATGAGAATTTCTCCAAAGACAGTGAGTTGTTGATATTCTGAAGCGTGTGCAGCGTTTAATGACTGCCTCGCAGCTGGATGCCTTGTTAGACGGTGAATATGGTTCTCAGATTGCTCAGTTTTATGTCGTCGATTGCCGCTTCGATTACGAGTACAACGGTGGGCATATCCCAGGCGCCGTCAACATTAATACCACCGCAGGGGTGGAGGAATTCTTTCTCGTCCAGAATATGCCCAAACCTTGTGTTAGCGGTGATGCATTGAGGAAGACCGTTCTGGTTTTCCACTGCGAATTCAGTGCTAAAAGAGCACCAACAATGTAAAGTGTTTTCTCTTACTTTGTTGTATCCTACTGAAGCTTGCATCAGTGCCAAGCATTTACGCTCTAAAGATCGTGCCATGAACAACCACGTATACCCCAAGATACACTACCCGGAAGTATATATTCTAGAAGGCGGATATTCTGCATACTATAGGCACTCTGCGGGCCGCTGTCAGCCCCATGGCTACGTCAAGATGGACGATCCTAGCCATGCTCTCTCTCGTCGTGAAGACTTGGATCAATTCCGGAAGGGAAAGCTCGGTCGCACGAAGTCCTACGCTTACGGTGATTTGAATTCCAAAGCTCTCGGTATGGCTCAACAACAACAGCAACCGACACAGTCCAAACGCAACACTGCTCCCGGTGCTTCCAATTTGTTTGCCGCCGCAAACGCTGCCCGTACTCGTCGCAATGGACTTTCTACTCTTGCTGAGATGTGCAACTCTGTTGCTACCGATGACGAAGATACCGACATTGGCGATAGCCCGTGCCCACCCCCTACCAAAGGTGTATCGTCCAAAGTGAGGAGAATGGGCAGAACACCTGTAGGACGAGCCGAGACCTTTGACGCAGCTCGCATGGCAGCATACTCCTAAGCTCACTTGCTACAGCTCTCGATGCCCATATTAGAGTCTTTTTTGCTTTTAATATTTTCTCGCCAAACCTCTGCCGCTGGTCATGCAAGTTATCGCTTGCCACGTTATTCGTCGGAATTACCCTCTCGAGTGCGCCTATAGCAACGTCCTCTCAGTTCGCAAAGTCTCTGCTCCTTGCACGGCACGATTCACGTTTCCTCATGTCACCACGCCTTTGGTTAGTCCTGACCAAGTCTCCACGCGGTTCATCCAGAATGCCACTAGCATTATTCATTTCTATCTCAACATGATCTCCAACAACTATAGCCAATCAATCGACCGCATTCCACGCTCCATTTGTTTGACTATCTCGCAATTAACTTCAAGGTTCCGCTACGGCGAACTTCACATCTGCGCATTTGGACGGTTCATTCGCCGCCATTTTCAAGGTCCTCCATACATATATCTCTTCTACTTCATATTTATGGCGTATCTTGTGGCAGCTACAGATATTTATGTCCATCTACGCCAGATTTTTTTCCCAACTCATGTTCCCTCTATTTCTCTCTACTTTTTTTTCTCTTTCACATGCACATACCTTGTTGTCGTTTGTCACATTGGACTCGTAAACCCATCTAAATTCATTGTTTTTACACCTTCTCTGGAACGGTCGCAAGGCCGCTAGTGCGTACGGTATGATTGCTTGGCGCATTCCTGTTACCAGCTCTGTTTTGTCTTGATTTACACAAATGGAGTGTGATGATACGTTTTTACTTTACTTTGCCTTGTCTCGCTCCCTTTTGGTGTTGACTGAAAGGGGAGAACAGGTAAATCATTGACACCCTTCCGTTACGACTCTGATGACCACAGACGCGGCCATCGAGGTCGAAGAGGACTTGCTCAAACAAACAAGACGAATAGTTTACCATTATCAATAACCAGGCGATAAAACAAACCAAACACATGCGACAAGACGCAACAATGTTCACAAGGCAGCATCCAGGTCGTGTTGAAGAAACAGCGCTTCAGGGAAATACCTTGCCCGTACCGCTCTCCCACCAAAGAACCTTCCATCCATCTCTCTCACCGTCTTCCACGCTCCTGATGGCCCGGCAAACAGTATGAATATGCGCACGGCCTCTTCGGGACTCAATGGTGGCGGATAACAGAGATGGACAATGACCCGCTCAACGGTGCCGTTCTTTGAACACTCGTCACCTACACTCGACATGAGCCCCGTGGTCAAAACACCAAATCACACATCGATCGGACGCACCAATCTCGTCTCGCAAATCACCGTCATCGACATCCTCAGGATTGACCATATTTGTGAGCACGACCACCCGACTAGGGTCGCCAAACCGCTCACGGTCCTCGCGTGTCCTCGCATCTTCATTGTCATTGATGATCCTTCCCATCTTGGAGCCGGTTGCCGCTTTGCCCTGGCCCTTTCCATTCTTGGCTTTTGCCATTTGCTCAACGGTAAGCGCGTTGACAATACCCGAACCGTCTGCTCCGAGACCCTGTCCCTCTTTGTGGCCCCATTTCGCCATGAGACGGGCAGCGAAACCATGGGGATCACGTCTATGAAGTGGTATGTTACTTGGCCAACGTCTAGGGACTGAATAAAGCCAACCTTTTTGGCGCGCTCTCTTCCTCAGGTAGCGGGGGTGGGGCAGGAGAGCTTGTCTCAGAGTCACCAGACCCAGTAGAGGTTGCACCCGCAGCAGCAGCCAGTGCACCCAACTTGGCGGCAATACTTGCGGCAGCCTTGACCTTGTCTTCGAACCCAGTCGGAATTTGTCCTGGAGGCGGGGGGACATTGACAGGTGGAGCAAATGGATCGTATGCGAGATGCGGAGGAGACGGAGGTTCAGGGACACTGGTAGGGATTGGCGGAGGCTGCAATGGAATGAACGGTGGTGCAGTGGGTCGCAGACCTTGGCTCAAGGCAAGACGGCGTTGGTAAGCTTCATCTCCTGTCTCCGCACGATCTACCGGGACTGGTGGCTCGGGTGCGTCTTTTTCAGGGACCATGTAAAGATCTGCATCGTCGGTGGGAAAAGATTCTTGCTCAGTCCTGATTTCAAGGGGCTGGCCACCAGTAGCCAAAGCCAAACGTCGCTGATACGCCTCTTCCCCAGACATGTTTCGGTCTACAAGCACTGGTGCTGGAGACAGTGCTTTTGGAGGGGCTGCACCCTGTGACATCGCCAGACGTCGCATATATGCATCCTCGCCAGACATATTGCGATCCACGGGGACTGGAGGTGCATCAGCAGACCCAATACCGCGTGGACGATCATCATCTGCACGGGACCACCGATCAAACGAGGTGTGGTCATCAAATCTCCCTGAACAATCATCAAGAAACTAATGTAAAGTAGGGAAATGGTAAACAAACCGGTCTTGCGGGGACGTTCATCCTCACTCCCCGAATCAGTTTGGTCACTGCCTCTGTCCTTGACGTCGCGCGCGCGCTTTCTTTCTGCTGCCCGTTCTGCTGCCCGCTCGATGCGGTCGCGTTGCTTCCAGAGCTTGTATTCGTTGTAATCATTCGGTTTGAGAGGATCGTACTGTTCCAGGGGATCCCAGACGACAACAGGCAGCACGTTCTTGTTCTAAGCGTGACCAATTAGATGTGCAAAGACGGTGTTGATTCTGCACTCACCTTTCTCCCCTTCTTCCCGCCACCACCGCCACCACCGCCAGTCCCTTTGCGTTTCTGATGGGCCTTGAAACCGTTGACATCTTCGTCGAGTACCATTGAGGGAGGTTTCACTTTCTTGCCCCAACCTTCCTTCTTTCGCCACCCAGTGTTGGGTTCGTCTTTGACATCTACTTGATCACTCGTGGGCGGGACCAGTTCGGGTGGAGCAAACACGACAGCGGTGGCAGAGACAGATGCGTTTGAGCTCGCTGTGCTGCCCAGGATTGGCGGAGGCGCAGAACTCGCCGAAGCCGAGACAGTCGTCGCTCCTGGGGGTAACCTCGTAGCGGCCAATTTCGCCTTTGCTTGTGTCCTACGAACGGGTGCAAACGCGAGCGCGGCGGACCATCCTGAGACAAGGGTTGGCGTGAAAACGATCATGATTGCGACACGGTCAATATTTTGGCTGTACACATCAAGGCGCAGGAGAGGGGGAGATACCGGCTGTGGGTTTTCCTGCCACTGACCCTGACCCAGATCCTCCTACGACACCCTCCTCGACGGTGTTCGGTTGTGTGTCTGGTACTTGTAAAACGACATCGGAGACTTGGTTTTTTTCGGTGGGTTGTGTCTGCGCAGGTGCTGGTGGAGGAGGAGGAGGAGCAGAAGAAGAAAAGCTGAGCGTTGCGCCAGAAGAAAACTGGATTCCACCGTAGAGTCCTCCCGCTCTGCTTGACATCTCTGAAAAACGTGCGAGCAATCGTGTGAATTTTATCCGTCCTTTTATGCTACTATTTAAATATTTAAATATTTAATGGCTAATGTACTGGAAGACAAAGGAGACCTCGGGAGAGTCGACCTCTGCGCGAAGAAGATCATCGTGGTTGCCTTTTAGCTCCGAGTTTGTAAAGTGATTCCAACTAGAATTTATGATGAGCTTTCTTGGGTAGTCTTTGGCTCAGACACCTACGTGCTCGCATCTCCGTATAACAAGGCACTATTCTTGATGACCTGCCTCCCATTCTTGCATCGCTTGCATTTAAACGTATCATGCGTGTCGCATATCGTGTCTTCATTGAACGTAAAGAGCTGTCGAAGAGACTCGAGGGAGAAATGTCTCTCTGCATCCTCTTTCTCATCTACCACAGCCGAGGACAGTGCTTGCTTTGAAGCTTGTCGTTGAAAGATCTTCTCCTCGATCGTTCCAGTAGAAATAAACCGGTAGACGAAGCCTGCGTGCAGATTAACCATCAAGTCTCGAAATCATGTGAATACTCTGCATACACTCTTTCTTCTGCCCATCACGCCATACACGAGCAAGTGCCTGTTGATCAGCAGCTGGGTTCCAATCTAAGGGCCAGTCTCGTTCACTGCTCATATACGATGAACAGTGCACATACCGGGATCAAACAGAATCAGTCGGTTTGCTCCAATGAGATTGATACCGCATCCACCCGCTTTGGAGCTGAGCAAGAAGATAAACTCTTTCCCATTGGGGTCGTTGAACTGATCGACAAGCTTTTGCCGTTTCGTGATCGTCATGGTTCCATCTAGGCGAAAAAATCCATACCTTGCGCACCACATAAGGAAGATCAAAGGGAAAAAAACAACTCGGCATGACGCACTTTTTACTTCGACACAACTTCTCAAAGAGATCGAGTGTCTGGGTATAGTTACTGATGAGCACGATCTTATCGTTCGTAGTCGTCCTTATTTGGTGCAGGAACCTGTAAAGTAGCTTTCAGTGAACGTACAAGGGCCGCAGGAAAGGGACAGGCACCTTTCTAAAACAACAAACTTGCCTCCCCATTCACACCTTACGCCCCTGTCCTGGTTCCTCCCTCCATTCCTCCCTCCATTCCTACCACCACCACCGCTCCCACTTCCCGAGGCACCCACGAACCCCTCGGGAATGAGTGCCTCCGAACCTCGGAGATCATCCGGTAAATTGAGTAATTCAGGATGATTGCATAGCTTCTTCAAAATATTGATAGCTTTCAGAGGTTGAGAGTCTGAGCCGCGAAGCAAGGCCTTGATCTCTGGGGATGAAATAAAGAGACGGTATAGAGACAGTTGAAAGGAGGATAGTTTGCAAAATACGACGTGTTCATATTTGACTGGAACTACGGGCAAGTTTATATGTCAGTACTGGATTCGCTCACTTCCGATAGCAAGAGTACATACGGTACTTGGACAATAGATCATTGGTACGGCGGATGATAAACTTTGTGACAAGCCCACCGAGTTCTTTGAGCTTCTTCTCGGATTCGGCTTGCACCTCGGCCGACGAGCTTGCATCACGACCTCGAATGATAGCGTTCTCAAAGTTTTTTCTAAATTCTTCACGCGTCCCAAGGAAATTTGGGTTAGCAAAATTGAGAAGCGAGAAGTATTCTGAGAGATCATTCTAAAACCCGGCATCAGCATTGGACAGCAGGACGCATATATGCGCCATGACGAAAGACGATACCTGGATAGGCGTACCCGTTAATATAACGCGCCGTTTGACATTGAGGGCATTGAGGGACTGGAACGTAAGGGAGTCTGCACCAAAGAAAGACGAATGTATATAGTGAGTAGAGACACTCTCGGCAGGTGTGTCAAGTCAAGCAAGGGACACAGACCAGAATTCTTGAGTCTGTGTCCTTCATCGCAGAGCAGCAGACCGATACTACAGGTGGTAAGATGAGCTGATAGCGTCCGAAGAGTTTCGTAAGACACGATCATCACTAGAATCACGTCTTCATAAGCAGCGAGTGTGTCAAGGGACAAGAACAAACCTGGTTGTGTGACGTTGCGGCCTCTGGCCTCTACCCATCGCCCAACCTTCTCGAGAAGTTCAGCCTTTCCGCCTTTGCCGTCAATCGCGAGCGCAGAAATTGCATCCTTTCCCAACCACTTTGCTTGATTCACTATTGGTGACATTATCAGATCAATGCAAAGTAAAGGACATGCCTAGTTCGTTTGCCCAGTTCTTTACCAAGCTAGACGGACAGGCTATGATGCACTTTTCAATCGTTGGTTTTCCAGCATGTGGCGACTGTTTGATCAAGGTCCAGAGAAGAGCGATGCATTGAAGGGTCTTTCCGAGACCCATCTCGTCGGCCATGATGCAACCGTATTGATTGTCGACCAACATTCCTGTCGTGCATTTATACAGAAACTACAAGGCAACACGTGAGCGTCAATGGAGATATACCGAGTGTGGTTACCTTGACACCCTCTATTTGATGCGGACGAAGCACTTTAGAAAGGCGAGGATCGATTACAACAGGTACTTTTGGGACAGCCGTCTTCTTGTCCTTGTCTTCCCCGAGGAGAGTGCGCAAACTCTTGTGGGGATTGTACATTCCCGCTGTTTTCTCCTGGGCCTCTTTGATTGCGCGTTCCTTGGCTTCCTCCTTTTCTCTCGCCCTCTTTTCCTCGTCCGTTTCTCGATCATCGACGGTCGGGTCGTAGAGTACGATGGCATGGTCCTCCATTGGGTCGTGTAGTGGTCGCGGAATGATCTTTGCCTGGGGTCGTATCCCAAGAGATGCGCCAGTCGACACCAAGGCTACAATTTCGCCGCTCTTGTTTGTCATCGTCGGCATTGAGAACCTGCGCGCCATCATCTCAAATGGCTTTGGTTTGTACACGGGGAATGTCTTGATGGCAGCCTTGAGCTCTTCCTCGTTGAATGTTCCATCGTTGTCCTTTTTCTTCTTTCTCTTCCGCGCATCGTCCGAATCCGAGTCATTCTCCCCCTGAGTTTCCTTGTACGAGACGCGCTTTCGTTTACGGGCTGGCTGGGTTCGTTCTGTCGATACTAATACTGTCGGAGGCTTGAATGGTTTGTAGACGCGACTGCTTTCTTGTAGACGGTCAACGACGCGTCCGTCTGCTGTTGTCGGTGTCCGTCTGAGCATGGCGCGAAATGAACACGTGACCACTCACTCCTTCAAATGTGGCGGCCATCGCCATCGCCAGAGGAGACGTGGAGCGATGCGTCGGGCGCAAATGAAGACGGCGAGTGGCCAATCAAGGCCGTCGTTGGCGAAGAACTACGCCTCGACGGGACTTCGAGGTAGGAAATGCCACACCACCAGCAATATCCGTCTCAGCCCACATTCACAGATATGAAGTACGTCCTCATGCAGCACCTCCTCACCACTTATACTGTATGTAGGTGAGATGGGACAATTGGCACCGTCGGGATGGCTCAAATACCACTTGGGAAACCGAAAAGTTTGAGAGGACAGAGCTCATAAAGAGATGGGACCGGACACAGAAACGCCTACGCTGCACCCGCGCAGATGTCGACCTCGACATGAGGGTCTCATGGCCAGATGATGCCGTTCACAAGCGTCTTACCGATCACCGTCACCAGGCATACGAAGAGAAACTGAAAAGGAAACGCCGTGCGGGTCCGACATCTACTGCCAACTGGGACGCAGAGATTGAAGCCTCCTACGGGAGGTTACAGGAACCAGAGAGAGGAGAGACAAACTCAAGACTTCGAGTGAGAAGAGTCAATCCAACATCAACTCCCGGACCCTCGACGAGCGGACCTGCACCACCGACATCCTCACGTTGGAACAAGATATCATCCCCAGTATTGACTCCTTCCTCGCTCGACCAGTCTCTCTCGTCTGGACCTCTACCTAAACGGGCTGGTCGTCAATGGGTTAACAGTCCTGTTTCCTCTCCATCATCAGCCTTGGCAACTCCATTGACAGCCACTCGCAAAGGAGCTATGGCATTGACCCCCAGTTCGGCCGGGTCATCGAGGGATCTCCAGATTGCTCGGAGTACACTCCCGTCTGTCATTGTCTCTCAGCCAACATTGTGAGTATGCCCTCGTGCATGTGACGTTTCACCCGACTTTTATGTTCTAGGCGAGGGCGTATCTCGTCATCATGGAACAAAGTGGCAAAAGAAGCCAAGGCTGCGACGGTCCGCATATCTCCCGATATCTCTGACGATAGCTTGCCACGTAACCTGCGAAAGTTTACATATGTGGAAAAGGGCTATATTTTCCGGTATGCTCGCCTCTTACTCGCGTTGTGTATTTCCCCTCTATTTTTTCAGTGACAATGATCTAGAGGAAATTTTTGACGTACCGAGCGGTGTCTTTACAAAATGTGATTGTACCACCTGCTCGGATGCTTCAAGTTGCTCTTGCCGGGATCTATCTGAAATCTATGACTTTGATGATGGAGCAAACTTTTCTGCCTATTCCAAGGTATTTCCGTCGTCAGTCTGTGAGATTGTTGCTGAGAATGGTACAGGGGTTGTTTACTTTTGAAATTCCGCGGGGTGTTGATGTGATTGAATGTAACAAGGTTTGGCCTGACAAATCTGTGCTTCTCTTTACTTGATGACTCATCGGCCACTAGCATTGCGGGTGCAGTCGCCGTTGCGGAAATCGTGTTGCCCAACGTCCTCGTGACATTGGTGTTGAAATTTTCGATACGGACCGATACGGGTGGGGAGTGCGTGCTCTAGACAACATTCCCCGGGGAAAGGTTCTTGGTACATACACAGGGTAACGTTGCCTTTTGGCTTGCAAAGCCAGCGCTGATCGTTCTGATAGGATGCTAATGTAAGCACGTGTGACCATACGCTTGACTCTCGCTGAACGCTGCCAGTCGGCGGGAAGAAATAGATGAGATGCCTGAGGAACACTGCGGGTACATGTTTGACCTTGACAGCACCGAGGTCAAAAACTCGGAAAATCTAGGGGGGAAGTATACTGTGGATTCTTACGAGTATGGTAAGTAGTGTATGGTGGCCGTAATTTCCGGCATGCGCTAACAATCATCAAAGGTAACTGGACGCGGTTTGTAAAGTAAGTGTTACCTATGATGATTTACCCGACTAAACTATTCGTGGTAGCCATTCCTGCAGTCCAAACATGGAGGTTTACTGTGTCGTGTATGATACGATCCCATATGTCAGTCCGTGCCTTTGACAAGGTATCGCTTGCTGATCGACTGCAGGTGAATATGCCATATGTCGCATTTGCAGCATCGACCGATATCGAAGCGGGCACTGAGCTTACTATTGATTATCATCCATTCGCGGAGGAAAGTACAAAGGGGAAGCGGCGAGCAAATGGGGATCAATGCAGATGTGGTTCAGAAGCATGTCGGGGCTGGTTCAAGTTGTAACGAGTGTATGGTATTGATTAGGCGTTGGTCGTGCGACCACTACTAATGAATCCTTATCACATCGCATCCGGTGGCAGAACTCGGGTATGAGCCAAAAATGGCGGACCGGCCATTACAGACCTTGTGAACATACCCTCTGATATCCCCTTGTACTCTCCAGCACACACACACTGACAATGTCCCCCATCGAGTCCGTGAGCGAGGTTCTTGGCTACACGTCGATTCTGTTTTGGCTCTGTGCACAGTTTCCGTGAGTTCTAATGGCACCATTCCGCTCGCAAGGTCGTTATCTGACATTCTCGCGTCATTTGCAAGCCAGATTGTAGAAAATATAAAGCAGCAGTCCTGCGAAGGTCTAGCGCTTCCCTTTCTATTCAATTGGATGCTTGGTGCGCCATAATTGCGCCATCAGGTTCACCCAAGGCTTACTCGTCTTCGCAGGAGACGTTTCCAACCTGATTGGGTGCATCCTCACGCACCAGCTACCATTCCAGGTGTGCAGAATCCTCCCCAGATCCCCTCCTCGATGGTGATCATCCAAATAGACTTATCTCGCGACCTATTTCTGCTTCATAGACTTCTGCCTGCTATGTCAGTACTCTTACTACGGCGGAGGCCCAAAGACGCCCTCTGTTGCTTATCCGTACACGCGTTCTCGCGCTGCATCTTCTGCTGGACGACTATCCCTTGATGCATCACATTACCGGACCATATCCGCCACCGCGGGAAACATAGCCGCAGCGGCAGCACTCGCAGCTCATTCGGACAACCACCCAGAGCATCGTCGACCAAGGAAACTTAATCGGGAACTTTCCTTTGATGAGCACTCTTTCATCCCACACTCGTCCGAGGAGCCTCTGGACGAGGTAAGCGACGCTGTGCTCTCTGCTCTTTCGGAAAGTTTTCATTCCGAGAGCGGACAGAGGAAGCGAGTATCATGGAGCCGAGAGAGGCACGAACATCCACCTAGTGGTTCAATGAAACGTCATATGTCGCCCGTGGTATCGACGACGCTTCGTCACACTCCTGCATCTGCAGCCGCATTACTCGCGCGAGGGAGACCATTGCGACGTGAACCAGAGGCCGAGGATCTATCCGAGGAGCAAGAGGCCGAAGTAGAGAGGAGGAATGCTTCGAAAGCTAGTCGAAGGAGTCTTGGCATGGTCATGCTTGGCATCGGCGTGCTTGTCGGCGTTGGAAGATATGTGGACAATGCGCGACCAGTGATTGAAAGAGGGGTGACGACGGGGATGGTGCTCGTACCAACCCCTGACCTGGATCTTTCGGTGGCTGGATCGACCGTTGGGGAAAACCCGCCTCATCACCTTGCCTCATCACCACCTCCCTCTGTCGACGTGGAACTACCTGAGCTTCCGGATGACGCCCTGTTTAGCCAGCAGGGAAACCTCCACCAAGACACGTTTAACGATCGCATCATAGGACGTATATTTGCTTGGTTGTGTACCACCCTCTATCTTACATCACGACTACCACAAATATGGAAGAATGTGAGTTGTATGCATGCTCTAGAGCCGTGCTGACTGTGTCTCTAGTATGTCAGGAAGTCTGTTGAGGTACAGTAGACCTTTACCACTCGGGGTGACCGTTTTCTTATGCGTACACAATAGGGTCTCTCGATCTATCTTTTCATCTTTGCTTTCCTCGGCAATTTCTTCTATGTGCTATCGATCGTGACGTCTCGCGAAGCCCTTCTCCCACCACCCGCATCAACCATATTCTATCGTGAGAGCCTCCCGTGCGTGGTTCCCATCCGAGTTCAGTTTCCCATTGATCACATTTCTTCCCTCTGTGATAGGTATCTACTTGGTAGCGGTGGGACCTTTATTTTCGACATCACCATCGTATGGCAATCACTCATTTACAAAGGAAAGCATCCTCGAAGGAGTTTTATTCGGAGTCGGGGAAATTCGCTCGTACAAAGTGTAGCGCGTGCGGAAGAGACGGCTGGGCTTCTACGGGGAGATACGCTCGCAGCGACGCGTGCCCGTGCGAGTAGTGTTTCCGTGCCAGGGGGTTGAAACGGGTAGATATTACTGCATATCATGGATCTTGTGTTATACCGCTAGACAGCGAAATGTACAGAGCACGTGCCGACGGGTTGCCGGTAGTACCGTTTGAGCCCCTCCACGACTTGTCTTGTCTCCTGCTGTCGAGACAATGCCAACAGCGAGCAGCAAAGGGAAACTGTCTGGCGATGGCGTCGCCGACGTCGTGGGCAACCAAACGCTCGCCGAACCCCACCCCGCCCAGCTTGTACGGGCTTTCTGACTACCTCTTGACCTCCAATTGATGATGTTGCAGCGTAATCTTGTCTTCAATTACCTTTGTCACAATTGCTATCTCAAGACTGCAGAGGCATTTGCAAAGGACAGCGCTATTGGACATCTTGGCGGCAATAACGTCCGTGATCGAGGTGGCCCGGGTACTACTAGTCCACCGGAATCATCACTAGAATTGAGTGGCGAGACAGTCAAGAATATCATCTTGCGACAGCGTACGTCGTCTGGGAACACGTCTCCCCAAATCACTCACCCTCTCATCATTCGCAAAGGCATTCAAACCGAGATCCTCTCGGGAAATGTGCAGGAGGCAACTGTCCTCTTGAACCAGCACTTTCCCCGGGTACTCGCAGAGGACACGGGTGACGACGAGATGGAGATTACGGACGAGAACGTGAATCCGTCGCGATTCGAGTATATCGCAGAAACTGTGAACCCAATTCATCTCTCGCTCAACCTCCGCATCCTGGCCTTCATCGAGGCGTGTCGTACAGTTCCACTCGTGTACGCGCCGCCGTCGCGGAGCATGGAGAGCCCTACATCCCCCGACACGGATGTGACAATGGTCGCGGCATCTCCCGTAGGACGCGACCCAAAGGACGAAGAAAACCACCAATCGGAATTGCTGATCTGTGTGCAGAACTTGTACGCGACCGTCAACGCTATTCGGAAGTCGGAAGATCGGGCCATCTATCTCAAGGAACTGTCCAACGTTGGAGGGTTGCTTGCCTACACTGTACCAGAAACCAGCCCGATGGCAAAGTATCTGCACCAAGAAAGACGCGATCGCGTCGCAGAACAAATCAATAGCGCCATATTGTGTCTGTTGTCTTACCTGTGGCACATGTTGACGCTCCTTGACAAACGAGTTGATAGATCACACCAAGATGCCCTCAGTGTCGCATCTGGAACTCGCAGTGCGATATACGCATTGTTTATGGGGTATGTTACACGAACAAAAGGCGAAAATCCCTGCCGCTCACCATCTGAGCGGGGTGTGTTTTCCCTCGAGCACCAGTGCGCAGGGTGCTGGGGAATCTGAGAAAGAGACATTGCATGAAGTAGGTTGTCTGTACCGTGATCGACATTTTGTCTGACGCGTTGATAGGCTCGACCTTTTGACTTGCAACTCCTCTTGGGCACAAGGACATGATTTCGTTCTACACCTTGTCTTTCTGGCACGCTCACCCCTGTCTAGTCGTTGTCCCACCATTTTGCCACCCACATTAGCATTGTCAAAACTGTACACATTTGTATAGGGATATAGTGTTACATTATTCATCTTGTAGAAGCAAAAAAAGCTAATATCATGCCTTTGATGGTTCGTGAGCATTGGCCACTCACTGTATGATTTTGACGTCCTCCCATCGACCTCGGTTCAGCTCACGCAGTAGCTTGGGAGTGACCGGACACGCCCTGAGTCCGAGCACCTCTAATCTTTGCCACTTGTTCCACTCTATTTCTTCCAGCATCCATGGCCACTTGATCCCCGTCGTCTGTAACCACGCGTTGTAAGACAAGTCCAGCAGTACGACAAGCGGACAGATCATCGGCAGCCGTGTCAACGGAATGCGATGCGGTATATTGATCAACGCAAGATGCGTGAGCGTCGGCGGGAACGCGAGCATCGTAGCAGCGCTCAGAGGGCTCGACAGGACAGCGAGGGAACGCAGCGCAGGCGGCTCGCTGTCCTGTGCGTGCACGGCGTCCCACGATCCAGAGTCGTCAGCGGTGTCCTCGTCCTCGTCTTTATAGTCGAGGCTGCTGCGATCGTCAACGAGGGTGTGGTTTCTCCGAAGGGCGCTCGTGCGAAGAGTAGAATAAGGTCCGACGATGACGAGCTCTGTGTCGACATCGTGGTTCCTCCGCATAGCGCATCCAGTTCGATCTGAGTCAACGGCGCGTGGATCGCAGTGTAGCGGACGAGGGTGCGGCGAAGGTGGGGTGGAATAAAAGGGACGATGTCGGCGATGTCAGCACCTGGACAAGTCAACCGGAGGCATTGGAGACAGAGCACTGTCAACTGTGGGACCGGGCTAGGATCAGGGTAGATTGGGCGAGAACGAGCGTCGCCAAGTGAAGATGGGACATTGGGAGAAAATATGAGGGAGAGGGCGCGTTCTCGCCATGCAGGGGTGTCGGTGTTGACTTGGTCGGTATCGGTGAGTAACGACGACGATGATAAAAGGAACCGCCAGCTTCTGGGAGGGCTTGGTCCAGGAATCCATGTATGATTTGTTTCGGGGACCTGTGTGGGGTAAATGAGGTTCAGTGGTAGTGTGGGTTGGTTATGGGCATAAGACGAGAGCGAGCCAACGGGGGCGGGCTTTCCCAGAGCGTTTCGTGCATGTCTAAAGTGCTCGCCTCTGTGGACGGAGAGTTCTGTGAGATGTGTGGGCCATTGAAGTACCGAAGGACGGCCAAACCTAAGATTCCGTAGGATATTGTTCACCTGTCGTGCTGGCACGTCGTCCTCTTGTCCTGTCCTCTGCGAGGCCATGTAGACCGAGCTGCGCTAATGGATGAACGGAAATGAAGAATTCATACTTGTTTTTTGACACAAGGTGCATACATGATGTGAACTCATGTCAAGCATACCCTCATACGATGCATCACGGCGAAGCTACATGGCACGGATGCCCAGTGCCCACTCCCTACAACAACACAAATCGCAATCGCGTACAACAGGGTAGCATGCTCAGTTCATTTGCCGAATGAGCTTGTTGATGTTGGACTCCCGGTTTCCAAAATCGCCGCCCTGGACAAAGTGCTTGAATTTTCGTGTCCTCCAGCCACCATTGGGGTTGGACAACTTGAAAGGCCAAAGGAAGTTGGACGCCTACCATACGACTAGATGAAAAAAAGGAGGAATTCACGATCAGGTACGCACCTGCTTGAAATTTGGTCCAGCAGTGGCAATTTCGTGGACAAGGTCCTCAATGCAGAGAATGTCATACTTGCGAAGTCTCCCCTCGATGACAGCATTATTCGAAAGGGGAATACGTTGCTTGTTAACCTTGCCGTATCCACGTTTGTAGATCAACTCTCGGATCGACTTGAGGTTTGGCTCGCTGACAGTCTCTGTCAATAAATGCGACACCACAGGGTCGAAATAAACCAACCCATAGGCAACATAGGGATCCACCAATCGCAGCATCTGCTGAGTCGCCCTGGTCACCTTGATGAACACGCCATTGTTAATTTGAAGGAGACGAAGTAGCTGAAGAATCTTGCGAGGTTTGGGCGCGATTCCATTGATACCACGAATACGGATGACAAAGTAGACTTTGGCTTCAGCAGGGACGTAGAAATCACCAGATGTGCGTGCAGCCCTCTTCAGCCGGACTTCCTCCCGTTCCTTGGCAAGATACTCCTTCACATAAGACTCAGCCCGCTTGAAGATGACTTTGCGTTTTGCGACTGCCGCCTGTGAATAGCATAAGCCTGATATCAGACGTGCATAGATCCAAAAGAATGGGTGCAATGTCAGTCCCGAAAGATGGTTAATTTGAGGCAGCACCGTAGAATAAACCACTAGCCACGACATATTGAATGAAATACATCATAGAAGACGGTAAAGGTGACATTTTCCAAGCCAGACGCACCTTCCGTGCGGCAGCAGCAGCAGCGAGCCGCTCTTCTACAGACTTTTGGTTTTGCTTGCGCTTTTTCAAAAGGGTCTCCGGAACTTGGATGTCCTGCCACAGGTGTCAGATCGCATCAGCTATAGATGTTGGATTCACTGACCGTTACTGAGGGGACGCTAACATCTTCTTTTCAGTCTCGTATATCCGTTGAAGAACTCGAACACTCACGTTGTTGAGGTAGCCATCGGAAGTGTTGAGGTTGACGATGACCAGTCAACACACAAAAGTGGTGGCGGAGAACTATACAGTTATTAGCTAACAGGTTCACACGGTAGGCGATCCGGCGGTCACTTGAAATTATGCCGTTTTCCATTTTTAGACACAATGAAAGGTACTGACAGTCTTCTTCTTCGCGTCCCATGGCACCTATTTCCGAACTAATCGTCTCCGTCTCGCTCACAGGCTTGTCCCGCGCGCCCTTGCATTTACAACAGTCTAACGTTGTCTTTCCTATGTAGACTTGCTCGCCCACCGCACAACAAATGGCGTACACAACAACGTTTGAGTTTGGAGCACGCACGGATCACGCGTAACGTGATAGGCCAGGGACAGGGCTCCTTGGCGGACCCCTCACGTACCAAGTATTATAAATGGGCAACACGATGTGGTAACCTCGCTTTTTTCCCTCTCTTCCTCCTTCACCATGGCACCACGTAGAGGCTGGCCGTTCCTTGCAGTTCTAACTGCTGGACTGGTTTCGCTAGGTCCCATAGGGACTCTCGCTCAAACCACGACTGCTGTTTGTCTGTCCTCATTCAGCTGGGTAAGCTAACCTTTTCGCCGAGTGTGTTTTACTCAAGGGTTCCAGATGGACAACAGCAAGAATCAGAGTCCCTGCCTTCTTTCAGCGTATCTGCAGGGCGCTTGCAATGGTGGCCGTACGTCGTTTTCTTATCACACCACTGTCTCTTTCAGAGCTGTTTAGCCAGAATTTACTGTTGATGCTCTTCCATCTGGAACACATTATACTGGCCCATATGCCGACCAACAAAATGAATGTCAATGTAGCTCTGTCACATACAACGCAGTGAGCGCTTGTGGGCTCTGTCAAAACCATACAATTATCAGGTATGACTCTACTGATGCCAACTCCGCTTAACATCATGCATCGCTGTTAGTTGGAGCGCCTGGGACTTCAATTGCACGACCATCTATCCAGGAATGTATGTTGTCACTTCTTGGCTTGTTTCCACGATGTTTACTATTCCAATAGTTTCCCTCCGGGTGTCCCAGATGGTACAGCGATACCACAATGGGCGTTTCAAGATGTGACTGTAAGCATACACTTGTCAGACATTTACTCGCACTGTACTGATGGTTTTTTACAGACAAGCGACGCCTTCAATGTAACAATCGCTCAGAGTGTTGGCGGTAAATCATTCATGTCTCCTTGCGTATGGCAATATTTTAACGGATGATCTAGACAATCCTGAGTCAACTGCGACGCGCGTTCAATCCACTGGATCTGTTGGCCCATCCTCATCCGGTGCCTCGGCATCTCTTACTCCCGCGCCATCTGCATCGTCTTCCAGCACCTCATCTTCTAGTAGCAATACGGATACTGCGGCTATAGCAGGAGGTGTGGTTGGAGGTGTGGTTGGAGTTGCACTGATAGTCGGAGCTATCATCTTTTTCATCATGAGAAAGAGACGCGCCCAAACACCATCGGGCCAATCCGCTGGCGGCCCATTGTCACCCTCCTCAGGCTATACGGAGACCGTTCCTTTCACAACTCAAATGGAGCAGCCTAGGCTCTACGTAAGAAAAACATTTGTGCAAAGACTTTGATTTCTGACACACTCTCAGGACCCTTCTGATCCCAGCACATTCCCTACTTCTCCTGCTACTGCTACAACCGGATTGTCAAGCGGCCACGGTCCTACCAATTATTCTACTTATTCGGTACAACCAAGTGGACAATATAGCGGTGTGCCAGAAATCTAGGGGTAGCATCTATTCACGCAAAATTTGACTCTTTCTAACCATTGCGATTCCAGCTTGATAACACTCGTTTAGTATATATCAACTGATTTACACTATTCAATGTGTGCGGCTACTTTTCCGCATGCAAACATGTTTTGCGTAGCTTGTCTTGCCCAAAACTTTGCTCTTGGGTCTCTAATGTCGCTGACCATGCATGTTGGAATTGTCATTGAATCATGCAAAGTGATATTGAGCATTTCTTTCGCCATCATCACACGTTTGAATATATCAACCAATTGTCCAAAGAACGAGGACCAAAATGTTAATAGTACAAGAAACCTCTAGTAGGTCCTACAAGTGTCGGTACACCAGGTGACCGACGGCACTAGGATGATCGGCCAAAGGGTGCACCGTGCAGTCTCTTCTGAGGCACTGAGAGATGAAGGATTGTCAAGAAACGTTGGACAATCGCACATGTGGTAGACCAGCGCCTGGAAGTTGTTAAAAGATGAAGGAGAGAAGGACAAGCGACGGTCATTTGGGTCGACTTTAGGGTGGGCTCTACCTCTGTCCATGACTACTAGTGAGTTACCTCCCAGGAGAAGGCACGGTCCGCGCAAGGACACTTCATAGGACCGCTGATGGATCAACAAGGTCCACAATCAATAATTGATGGCTTGGCACACCATCTCCCTGAGCGGGTGCGAGTGGTGCGAGCGTTATCGCATCCTGCAGGGCACACACTCCCACGAGCCCAGGATAGTTTTTGGAGGAATAGATTGCTCTGCGGGATTGCAGTATGGGCGATCATCAATTGTTGCTATTCAGTACGAGCTCGCATACATTGGTGAAACATAGGAACGACTCGGACACCATGGGTGCTGATTTGATACGAAAGGCGGGTAGGACGGAAGGAGTCAGTGGATGGGTGTCACATTCGTAAGTGGAGGTGCAAGGAAACTGATTGAAATGTGTCATGCAGTTTGGACGTCATTTCTATCTAGTGAAGTTTGGCCATTGGGCCACGGAGGCAAGGTGTTATCAATGACATCTGACACTTGCCTAGATTCGTAGGCGCGGACGACATATTCCTGGTTTGAGCGAGTCGGGGAAGTTTGTTGTTGGCGTCTCCCTCCGGTTCTGCCCAGTTCTCCCCATGCACGATCACACCGTTCCGACTTTTCGGGGAAGAATCTCCCGCGTTCCATCGTGCACACGCCAATTAATGGCGGAAGGAACACCCGGGAAATGGGCGTCCCGACGCAAATATCAATGTGTGCGTGTGCTATCAAGTTCACATGGGTCGTTCGTTAGACATCATTGTGTCAGATCGAGTTTTGTACTCGGTTTTCCACGACATTGCTGCGTGTTCGCCGGACCATTCCTTCGGTGAAACACTATCGGTGACGAAAGACTTCTGCATGCTCTCGTATTGCCTTTACTCACGTATTCAACAGTAAAACCAGCATGGCTATTGATTCACTTTGTGTTCAACTTCTGTACCTTGTTCTTGGACTCAGCAAAACCATTGTTCGACAAGTGCGTCATGTAAGCATGAGGCATCCTTGAAGTCATCCGCTGATGCCGCCACGTCAGTCCCATTCTACAGCATGTTGGCGATGATAACATTGTGACACGGGTTCACGGAAGTCGTGATGGGTGCTACGCAACACTGCACGTGTACACAAAGGATTGTCTCGCCGTTTACATCAGGTTGCCGATACCAGAAACAGGTTGGGCAATAACATGGACAATAAAATAAAAGTCCTCGATACATTGATCAATACCTCCAAGCAAAATCAAGGCAATGGGCGCCACGAGAAAACATCTCCTGACAGGCCTTCAGCAAACGACCAGGCAACGCCATGGGTAAAAGGACTTAATGGTCGTAGAAAGACTTGATGGTCTTCACACCAGCGGCCATGAAATGCACTGAAAGGCAATACGATGGAGTGCAAACGCAGCCCTATCAGTGTGTTCTAGTACGTGAGATTCGTTCACATGCTCGGCGGCTCGTTACGTTCGCTGTCTATCATCAATCCAACGCGGGCGTGAGACTAGCAGACGCTCGATACAGTCATTTGTTCGACAATGATAGTCCTCCCCATCAACCATGGGAGGATACTTTTCCACGTGTCTTGCAGTAAAACTCTGCTCTTTGGTTCTGTAATACATTAGGATGTGGAAGGGGAAGTGTATCACATTTTGTTTGTGATGGGCGCAGAAGGTAAGGCAACGCTGAAACCGACGCCATACTGACGCAATATCTCAATCAGAAATAACTGCATCCGCGGAGCCTATATGTACGATCTAGTAAGCATCCAGACTCGTCATCTCGTTTCTTGTTCTTCCCGCAGGATGGCCGTCTCCAAGCTTGCTCTGAATGACGGGAACGAGGTTCCCTGGATCGCCTTTGGAACAGGTACTGCATACTTCCACAAGGATGCGACACAGGGTGTCGTCCTCGCCATCCGGAACGGGTTCACCCATCTGGATGGAGCACAGACGTACGATAACGAGGCCTCCGTAGGCGCTGGAATCATCGCATCAGGGAAGCCACGGTCGGAATTGTACATTACAACAAAGTTGGATGCCCTGGCGCCGGGTGAAACTCCAAGGAGTGCGCTGGAGAAATCGCTGAAGAAGCTCAAAGTGACGTACGTAGATCTGTACTTGGTTCACCAACCGAGGAACCATGTGGGCAAACTCAAGGAGGTGTGGAAAGACATGGAGGATATCAAGAGGGCAGGGTTAGCCAGATCCATTGGGGTCTCAAACTTTAACGCAGAACAGCTTGAGGAAATCCTTGAAGTGGCCACCATCCTCCCTGCCGTAAACCAAGTTAGTAGCTGTTTCTCGGGATGGCGTTTCATTTTCTTACTCGAATTAACAGGTTGAAGCCCATGCGTATGTGTGGAAGGCTCTTGAGCCAACCTTGGCAGTTCACGAAAAATATAACATCGTCACTGGCTCCTATGGTGGTCTAGCACCCATCACGCGTGGCAAGGGTGGACCCCTCGACGCAATCATTGAGGGGATCCGCATACGCCTAGAAACCACACGGGGATCGCCCGTGTCTAATGGTCAAGTGCTCCAGAAATGGCTGCAACAGAAGGGTGTACTTGTTGTGACGTGAGTTGATCCGTATCAAATCTCAGTAAATGCTGGATGAACGGATGATCTACGGCAGGACGTCGACCAAAGCCGAACGTATTAGAGAATACATCGATACTGAGAACATACCTGAGCTCACTCTGGAGGAGATTGAGCTTATTGAAGTTACAGGGGCAAAGTTGCACCAGAGATTCCTCGTGCGTCCTTTTCGTATACCATGCCTTTGTTATTAATCTGTTGCAAAGGCTCGCAATTGGGCAGGCAAGTGATTCAAAGGGGAAACGTGGAGAAGCATTGCAGGGATGATTAAATATTGGATGTATTATGCGTATAAGAAATTTCTACACTGTTCGACCATTGACTAGTCAAAGCAAAGCACGTGGCCCATATAAAAGCGGCGCGTCTGCTTGTTGTGGTTTGCAGTCATGTCCTCCAGCTCTGTCCAGCTCTCCTCATGCTCTACTTACGCTTCTACTTCCAACTCACGCCTACAATCGCTCTATTCTGATATTTCACGACAGAAACATTCAAACCCGACATCGTACCATGCATACGTTGACTGGTGGCAGCGGACACTCGAAGAACTCGTTTCCCGTGGCTGGCAGAGCCCCAGGAAGGACAAGGAGACACGCGAGCAAGACGTCGAGCCAGAGAGCCAGAGCAACAAGCTCGTGTTCACCGCGCGTCGAGCGATCGTAGATGGACTTCGGTTTAATGGCGTCGGTAAACCACTCGGACTCGCCTCTACCATCGTCTGTACCTCCTTTCTCCTTCTTGTCTTCTTCTGACGGTAATGTACTAGTAAAGGCCGAACTACAGCGCAGTCGTGCGTTTATCCCGTTGACCCAGTTTTTGACATCTCAGCAGAGCGTGTACGATCCTGGCTGGTTGCCCTACCGGATCGCGTCTTTCTTGGTTGGCAAACCGCTTTGGTGGGCGATGGAGCAACTCGAAATAGTCCGGTCCGAAGACGCGTATAGCGAGGCGGAGATGTGGAAGCGGGTAGAAGGAGACTATGTTGTGCTCAAGCTGCTCGAGCGGGCTGCCGATGCCGTGGATGCGTCGTTTGGTGGTCTGTGTCTTGCTGATCGGCTCTACACTGTAGCCACCTTTCGCAAGGCGTTTGGTTCCACACTTTTCCCGGGGGTATCGTTGAGTGAGACGGATATTAGAGTGTTGCTGCGATACCTCGAGAGGGACAAAAGGGTCTTGGTACAGGACAAGGATGTAAGGGTTCTCTGCTCTCCATACGACGAGGTATTGATGGGACCTTCTTAGGTGGTCAAATTTGTAACGGATGACCATGACCGAGAGGTCACTGCGGTTGACAGAGGCATTCTGGAGCTCAAGACTGCTGTTGCGAACCTGCAGGACCAGGTGGATCGTTTGCATGCCAAGATGGACGAGTGAGGTCCTGTCTTTTTCCGTCGAGGTATTCATTCACACACGGACAGGACTACAAAACGTATTTCGACTGCTCTGCGACAACAGCAGAAGTCCATTGCACTTGCTCATCTTCGTTTCAAGAAAGATTTGGAAGAAGTCCTAACGAAACGATTAGGTGCTCTACAGAATCTAGAGTCGACCTTGATGAGCGTCGAGACGGCGGCGGGTGACATCGAGGTAAGAGGGGTTGTATGGACGTTCAGACGAATGCTCAACGTGACCAGATCATGAAAACATATGAAAAGTCTACGGTGACGCTACAGGCTATTCTCAGTCACCCATCCCTACGTCGTGACAAGATTGACGAGACAATGGATGCGTTGGCGGCGGCGAATGCCAATGCACGCGAGGTTGACGAAGCGATCAAGATTGGAGGTGATATTGCTGCAGCAGAGGCTGGGCTGGTTGATGATGCAGAGCTGGAGGATGAGTTGAATGAGCTTGTGAAGGAGGTTGAGAGAGAGAGGGCAGAGGTTGCTCAACAGGCTACTGTGGACAAGTTGTCAGAGGTCAAGGTCCCTACTCAGATACCTGAACGACTCGAAGGGGAGGCTACGCTGCAGCCCGTAGCGGTGTAGTCTGTAAATGGTAGTGGTTGACGCAATACACGGGTTGGCACCAAGCAAAGATGGCTCTAGTCCGTCTGCGCCATCCCAAGGGCATCGCGACCCTCCAGCTTGATCTCGACTCGCTCACCGTACAAGACCTCCAGCAGCAGATATTCACACTATCCGAAATACCGCCTTCACAACAAGAAGGTGAGCTCGTCCGATATCACCTCGTATACATCCAGTAGACATTTGACAGTCAAATCGGGCTACCCTCCACGGACATTGACGCTCGTGCCAGAGCTACCGCTCTCGAGTTTGGGTCTCCAAGCTGGCGAGCAGATCATCGTGAACCAAAAGGCGACCGCTACGACGACTGCACCAGCTCCGACACCCGCAATTCCACCACCAGCACCCACCCGCCAAACCGCACCTCCGCAGCGAACTGGCCCGGCCAGCGTACCGACGAGTTCAGGCGTGCTTGTGCACAGAGTACGTCAAAGCGTTGGTGCATCTCACAGCTGTTGATGTCTGCTGAACCAGGTCGTTCCCGATGACAACTCCTGTCTGTTCTCATCGATAGCGCTCATCTTTGAACAAGACATTACCAAGGCGCAAAAGGTACGACAGAGTGAGTGACCAGGTCAGTGTATCCGAACGATGATGATGATAGCGTCGTCGCAGTCGTCGCCGATGGCATTCGGGAAGACATGGTGACCTACAACGAAGCGATCTTGGGGCATGTTGAAGCATTTCGAGTGGTGTATCCTCACTGACGAGACACAGGGCCCCGCGTGACAGATACATCGCGACCATTCTGAAACCCTCGACATGGGGAGGCGCCATCGAACTCGGTATACTCGCTAGACACTTCAAAACCGAAATTGCTTCCATAGACGTCGAAACCGGTCGCATCGACCAATTCTCACCGTCTGCTGGGGGTACCGACTACAGGTCGGCCTGGTTTTGTATATAGCGGTGGTGTCGACTGATGGCGTTTGGAAGGTGTATCGTTGTGTATTCTGGCATCCATTATGATGCTGCTACTCTTGCTCCTACGGAGGACGCCCCAGGCGAATGGCATCAAAGCATTTTCCCTATCGTGAGACTTTCTCAGCGATGCGAGGTCTTGATATTGACGCAGGCATGAAGATATCAGGGGACTCGTCCGACCCTATTCTTGAAGCGGCCTCGAAACTAGCCACGATCTTGCGGGAGAGAAGAGCGTTCACGAACACCGCGACCTTTGATTTAAAGTGTGAGGTAAATGGGTTTCAAAATGTACAGTATTGGTATCATCATTCATATCACTGCAGCAATGTGGCAAAGGTCTCAAAGGTGAGAAGGATGCGAGGGCACATGCACAAGAAACCGGACACGTACGATTTGGAGAGTACTAAGACCTTTGCACGACAACCAGCTCATTCCTTGGACTCTTCGTTGCCCGTCACAATGTCACTGTCGATTTCCATGGTCACTGGAACATGGTCGGATGCTCCGTAAATATCACTGCGAATCTCGCACATCTTCACTTTCTCAACAATGCGTTCGCTCAATACGACTGATGTACCGAGCAGAATAAGTCAACAGGCTTTTTGTGTGTGAACGTTGCTTACACATGTCCAACCTCCATCCTATGCCTTTCTGACGACAATTGAAGCGGTACGAAAAGTAGGTGTAATGCCGAACGTCTGGGTGAATACTTCTCCAAACATCGACAAACTTGGGGGTGCCCTCTGGAGAATCAGGAGCGCTGAGAATGTTCTTGAACGCTTCGGTTTCATCCAGCGTGTACCCAGGCGTCTTATTCCAGTTTGATCCTGGATTGGCAAGATCTTGAAGGGTACTAGATGAGAACGAACCACCTTGGATTATACGAGCACCGACCCTTGGCAGTTGGTGCGACATTTAGATCACCCGTCCAAATGACAGGTTTCTTTTTGTCTAGATCGCGCATATAGGCAGTGAAATGCTCATTCCAAACGTTCTTTTCCTTGAGTGTCTGTCGTCCTACATGTCAGAAAATGCAATCCAAAGACCACGCAAGAGTACCTTGAGGTTCTGACCCGCGTTCGTCACGTACGTGCAGACAATATAGCATCCCTCAAACTCGAGTGTCACAAGGCGTCCCTTGACATGATCAGGATCCGGATGTCCTGGCAGATTCTTTGTAACCGAAATTGGCTTGACTTTCGAGAGCACCGCAGTGCCAGCTAGAAAGTCGAGATCAGGCTAATGACGCGTTTCATGACAAAGATGGACCTACAATACGTCTTTTTGGACGAAATGGCCCATGTACGGTATGGAAAACGGGTACTAATGGTGGGGTCGACAGGTTCATTGTTCACCTTTTACGCGTCAAAGACAGGCTTCAAAACAGAGAGGCTGCTCACCTTGGTCTCTGTCAGCACCAGAATGTCTGGATCTTCGGCTTGCACGTAGTTTTTAAAACCCTAAGGGGCGCTTTTTCAACCTCCACAGCACCGTTCAGACAAATACGCGTACTTTTTTCTGCGATGCGGCGAGTCCACACACGTTCCACGTAGCGAGACGTAGGGTACCTGCTGTGCGCGGTGGAAATGTGATGTTGACAGGTAACACCCGGTTGGTGGGCTGGCCATTGGGCGCTTTCGCGTCGTCCGCCTCTGTTTGCTTTCCTCGCTTTGCAGATGGTTGTGAGCCCTCAGCATCCGACGCGGACTCTGCAGTGTCGTGTTTTGTAGCGAATTTTCGTTTTGGAGGCATTTGGAGGATTGGAAGGGGTCGAAGTCGGAGACGCGTCAAGCGAATGGATAGCAACGCGGGTGACATGAACGGGAGGAATTGCCGTATTCGGTATTATGGGTCCGTGTGTAACTCAGGTCACGTGCGCGAGCAAACACCAATACCTGTAGACGAAGAAATAGTGGCATACATGTTCCCTCGTTCCTCTCTATCACCACATCTGTATTATCCGCATTCTTCCACGATCACCTCGTCCATGGTCACATATCGTGGGTTTTCCGCATGTATCAAGGTAGAGGAAAAGCCACTCCCCGAATACCTGGTTGCGGTCGATGCAGATGCAAACAAGGTTTCATGCTGGATACCAAGCGAAGCAGGCAAGGTGCGTTGATGTCGTGACTGTGAGACGTGTGGTTTAACCGCCGTGCCACAGCACTTCTCAGTCCATTGGAGAGACGAGGGATCGCAAGTGCATTCTTGTGCCTTCATTTACCTGGATGGTCTTGTCGCACCCGGAAGATTCTTGAATGGCTACGGCGAAACATCAAGAGAAGGTATTCGGACAGGTCACCAAGTCGAGCGTCCTTTTGTGTTTGCACAGCAGGCCACCACATGTAAGGCATGTCTTCCTGTCCAAGGTCTTGCTTAAGCCCATGTTCCAAGCCTCGGGAGTCATCGCCAATCATGACGTTGGGACTATCGTACTCAAGATAAGGCTTGTCCGGATGGAGGGCAGGAGATCGGCAAATCCATTGCAACATCTTCCCGAGCCCGTCGGATGGCAGAACAACGTGTTGAGCCACTATATCAGGTGCGCTGCACGTCTACAACCCATGATCTTCGTATGAATGTGTTATCCTACAAGCTATGGGGAAGAGAGATATACATACACGCAGCACCCATGCACATGGAGGGTCATGCCATATGACGCGTCGGGTAACCGATCCCATGTCACCTTCATTTTCCGATACAGGTCCCGAGGTACGCCTGAAGCGAAGTGTGTAGCCGAGTCTCCTAACTGGCCATTCAGAGTTTTTGCTCTCCCAAGGCATCGCAACCACAGAAAACACACCGCAGACGTCGCCAATACCTGCGGTCCCAGAGATAATCCATCGAGTGATCAGCGCCCCCCTCCCGTCGGCCAGTACTGCTCGAGATCAATATATGATGGAAGACTGGGAACAGGTAAGCAATGGCGGACTTGATCGTGTTCGGTCGTTGATCGATGGTAGGCGTGGAGTGCGTCTCGGATGGTCCCCGTCCAACCAGTGACTTATATTACCACAAAAGATTGCCACGTACTTTATCCAGGCGAGAGTGTCCCCGACTTCCCAGATCCAACCATGGGATACAACACGACGTGGATATGGGCAGGCGAAGGTGTAAATGGCATGTAGGAATATAGATTAGATTGGCGCTGTGCTGTTGATTCTGTACTCGCGGTGGTGATGGCAAGAAACAAAGAGTGTCTCGTGTTTGTCGCTGTTGCTTGTCTTCTCCGTTGTGGTCCATGTCCGACTATGTTTTACACGTCTGGCCTGCGAAATGGAACTTGTACTCGCTCGACCCGACATGTCTCGCCGCTGTCATGTATCTCCAACTGACCATCCCAGGTAGATTCAAGGTAGCACACTGCACCAACCCAGACTTGTCTCCCAACGGCAAGTACCCCTCAGCAGGTTTGCAAGCTCGTCCTCACCTGCTTCTTGCGCAGGTCAACTGCCATTTTTGACCCATGGACACACCGCAGTCTCCACCTTTCCCTCGATAGTGTCCTTTGTCTCGTCTCTTGCCAGGTCGTCCAGTGCATCGGGTGTGACCGATCTGGACGCACATCTGACTGGCTCACAGAGGGCGCAAAAGGTCGCATTGTTTGCACATGTCGAAACGCACATTTCTGACATCGTCGTGAGTCGGCCCCATTCCACCGACATCGTGTTACACATTATTGCACTTTCAGTCACACTTGTTTTATGGAATTCATGCCAATTTCTGGGGACTGACCAATCCCGCACTCGCCAGTGAGATGCCCGTGCCACAGAAATACTATGTGGCCCGTCGGATAAGAGAAGCTTACAGACCTCGTTTAGAGGCTGCAGGGCTTTGGTGTCTACCAACTGCCGAGGAAGAGCAGGGTAGCCTGTTGGAGAAGGACAAGAAAAAGAAACAAGACTACAAGGCCACGATGGCACGCGCTTTTGAGAGGGAAAAGGTGCGCAGACAGTAGGGTCTATGACAGTCACTCATTGCATATAAAGATCTTGGACAAGGCAAAGACAGCGCTTGCAATACACGCCAACCACTTGGACGGGAAACAGTTTTACTTTGGAGACCGGCAAGTCACTTTTCCCTACCTTTTCAACCTGGCAGTGATGATTTCTCCCAAGTCCAACGAGTCTCGACGTGTATTTGGCTGCGCACATCCTTCTAATGGCTGACCCTCCGTTCCCTGACGCTGTTCTCCAGATACAGCTATCCGAGTCGTATACTAGTCTAATTGCACACGCCCGACGCATACAAGCTGAAGTTGCATGTGCACCACCTTATGACCATTTCATGCCATCCGAGTCTTTGAGCTCACTTGTTCCACATCCATTCAGTGGTTCCGGTCCAAGAACCCCAATCGACCCGGCAGTTGTCCAATACAGAAGGAGAAGCCTACTTTTTGTACTTGCGGCTGCAGCCGCGGTAGTGGCTTATTATTACGCATATTTTATCATTGCAGATGGCCCTACGGAAGACGAGGAAGACAGCGAGGAAGAAGGAGGTGATAGCGAGGAAAGTGAAGACGTCCTTGTAGATGGATCCGGGGCATTCACGGACGAGGAGGAGGAGTAGTACTACTACATGTTTTAATCTAGTGTGACACGTGTCACGCCTTACAACCCTATGCGAGAGACGGCGCGCCCGATGCAACGAACGACGAGCTCGTAATGACAGATGACGACCTCATCGTCGTGGACGACGTCGAGGACCATGCAGGTCCCTCATCGGCTGCTAATAGCGTAAACCACCCACCGCCACTCCAGCCGCAACGTTCTCGTCCTCTCCGAGCAGCCGCAGAGCTGGCCATGGCTACCACCCTCCGCCTACGGGGCTCTCCAGATGTACCCGAACGGCCCAGCCGTTTGTCCTCTGGAAAACTCGGAAAACCCCAGCCAAAGCTCAAACTCAAGCTGAGCGAACGCGCGGCGGCTCAGGCCCCGGGCATGTCCTTCCTGGGTCCCTACGACCGCGAACTGGACTCGGACGACGAGGACCTGACGTTTGAAGAGCAGTTCATCATCCGGATGCCACCCGGGGAAGACTGCGAACGTCTGCGCAAGATGATTCAGGCGAGGGAGATTGGGAACGACGTCTGGTTCAAGTTCAAGGGTACGTCAGACAGCTTATGGGACGTGTGTGTGTCACCGAAACCGACGAGATGGTAGACTCGCGAAGAGGTATTTTCCACATCGGTAGCTCATTGTATTCCTTCAAGTTGGTTGATCTGCCTTGCATTATCGAAGCACAAAAGACGCTGGATAACAAGCAGATGTTTAAAGTAGCAGACATTTGTCAGGTGTGTCTTTCCTCGCTACATGCGCCTTGTCCGACGTGGTTGAGTATATGAATCCAGATGTTGGTGGTTGGCGATCGCATACAAAACGAAGAAGCAGTCACTGCAAACAGGAATGTCATCATTGATGAGTTTATCTGGCCACACGGTATTACCCCTCCTTTGCACCACGTACGCAAGCGACGATTCCGAAAACGAGTCAACAAACGGGTTCGTATAAACAGCTATGCTCGTGACTCCCTACTCACGCGACGTCACGCGACACAGACGATAGAAAGTGTCGAAGAGGAAGTAGAACGGCTGCTGGCAGCAGATAACCTCGCATCTGATGTCAAGTATGGTAAGCCGAATGCTCACCTTTCTTTCAGGAATTCGCTGACCGGCTTGTTTCACAGAGGTCCTCGATAATGTCAACCCGGATCTTTCAGACTCGGAATTTATTGAGCGCGATGAACCTCTCGAAGCACCTACACCTGGCCCTCTTGGCTCGGAAGCAGGGGACGCGGCTACCTCTGGACTCGACGCCGCGGATGATGACGCGGATGACGATGAGGGGGAAGACGCTGAACCAGAAGGTGATATCGACGAAGAACTCGCAGCAGAACTAGACCTTGCGTTGGGTGACGATGAGGAAGGGGGAGATGACGATGACGACGAGGATGACGATGAGGATGAAGAGAGCGATGAGGATGAAGACGATGAAGATGCTCAAGAGAGGAAGTTGTTGAACGAGGAGATAAGAGACTTGGAGGCTGCTGTGGCGAAGAAGGAGCACGAAGTCGCAATTTCTGCAAACCCGCTCATCAAGGTATATTTCCTCGACTTTCTGGTCTATACGACGATCACTAAGAGATTGTCCCTAGAAACGATTCGAGGATGCGCTGAAGAAACTCTCAGCTGACCTGGAGATGAAACGAACGCAGAGAGATGAGATAAAGGAGAGGCAGCGGCGGAAGAAGGAAGGTATTGCCGTTGAGGATCCTGATACAGACGCCGAAGGCGGCGCACCTGACGAGGTGGAGGCTGGTAACAATGTTCTTCAAGAGGGTGCTGACCTATTTGGATCCGACGATCCAAATGCTATGGACATTGGTTGAGTCTGACTGCACAATACACTTATCCCTCCTAGTTTGATGGCTTCCAATCACTGAATACTGACATCAAGCCCGAACACAAACATAAATCTATCTTATGGTCACGATCGAGTCAATCCAACGATCCCCGCTTGCATCACGAGTGGAGCATATACAAGGCACACAAATGGTGCAAACCATACGCCCAACACTTGCCAGTTCCACACTGCTCTCTCTACTTGTTCTAGCAGAAGTAGCCAACCCCAAGCTTGAGGCCAGTACGCCGCATGGACTACCAACCGGGAAGATTTGCTGAATAGTGACACCGAGGTTTGACGTGGTCTTGTAGAAATATGACTACAAATCAGCGGAACGCCGAGGGTGATGGCGAGTATTGCGGCAAGTGAAAAGTTAAGGAGGGAGGTTATAGATATAACTACAGAAGCCGCACAGAGATTGAACGACTGTAGGAGCATCGAGAACGGTGCCGATGAGGGTGGGTGAGGAGGTATGAATACAAGCAAGGCTTGAGGGACGAGGTTCAGTGCCAAGAAGAGAATCCAGGAGGAGACCTAAAAGGCCAGAGTCAGGTTGAGCAGGGCTTTCAGGATGCGAAGGATAAACATACAGCTTGGTTCCGGAGGAACCATGTAGTGTTGATCATAGCGAATGCCATTAGACCAATTATATGCGTGGCAAGCATAGTGACAATCGCAGGTAACACAGGCCTTCGTCTTGGTCGCCAAGTAAGTTGGACTGGTACGGTTGAGGCAGTCGCAGCAATCGGATTATCATTTTTCTCGTCTGGTCGGTGCTGTTCATTGCAAGATTCTTGCACCCAGCCTGCTCCTATCCACTGCCTTAGCCCCCAGAATATCATCGCGATCCCGACTAACACAGCGCTCGGGAGGAACATTCCAATCTTCATAAAAGTCCCCGGAGTGGGGAGGAGGTAAAAAAAGAAGGAAGCGTGAAGGCGTTCCAAAAGATTGTTCGATGTACGAAGAGTCGACTCGATTATTCTGTTGAAGAATGATTATGCAAACAGCGTCATATCAAGGAGGACCAACCTCCCAAGAGTATAAAACCCGTGGGGCCCCGCAGCCGGAACGGCATATAAGGTAATTGCATCAATGCGGAACCTGTGTCAAACATTTCACTTGATTAAACTTGGGCTGATGGTTTAAGACGCACTTGTGAAACAAGCCATGTGCGCCGCTGGGTCTCCCCCTCGCTTGATAGCTGACGTGCCTCTTTACGTTCCTCGTTCGGTATTCGAACAACCTCAGTTGTGGACTACGCTTCATGAAGCCTGGTGCATTCGCTAGGAGGCTTCTCTGCGGTGCTTCATGCATTTCAAGGTGGTCATAGAGGACGAGTGGGACGCCCCCTGTATAATGAGAAATAAAACGCAACGAGTTTATAAGGTCTTGGTTGGGGAGCCGGCCATTAAGACCTTCTGCATTTAGAAGGAGGCATTGGATCAGCTCGTGAGGGAAATAATCATAAGGACCAACCAAAGAACACGCCAAGATGCGAAAATGAATGGCCGCTGTAATCGATGTTGAGAGCGTTCCAGATGACGCCAGAGGCAAGCTCGAGGAGATCCGTGTCAAGATCTGCACGTTGAATTAGTAATATAACGCTGAGAAAGGTATACAAACTTTGTGGTATCGTGCCATGGTATGCATTCAGCCAAGCATATGTGCCGTCAAGATAATTGTCGCCTATCAAAAAGATGATGTCCTTTGCCCAAAGCGAATAGTCTGGTGTATGTAAACGGCGAGCCAAGGTAAGCCAAGGATAGACATACTCCTTAGGAAACTTGCAAGTGCCATTACTGTCGCAATGCCTCGTAGATTGTACTGCTCACTGCCAACCTCGCTAAGCCACGGAGCACTGACGACGATAGCTTCTGAGCCAGAAGCCCGCGGTGAGTTCATCAATGCATATGCATTCACACCAGAGATGTTCTGACAAGCAACACATGCCTAAGAGCCGCGTACTGAAGCCAAAGGACAAGTACGCACGCCGGAGGGGGTCACGAACGTGTAGCTTTGAGTTGCCGCAGTGAGACCCAACTTTGCAAATTCGTCGCGAATGAAGGTAGCTCTCCTATTTGGTACGTCAGTACACCTTGGTAACTAACGAGAGAGCATGGGTGATCTCACTGCTCACTCGTAGCATTGCTATCACGGAGACCTTCTAATTGATTTAGATACAAGTCAGCTTGGTGTACTTCTTGCCAATTCCAGTTGGTGTTGACCTTTGTACAGGCTCGGTACACATAGCTTCAAGTCATTGATGTCAAAGACGTACCTGAGCTGGTTGCAAGGCATTTTCGTCAATGTACACTCCTTGAGAAAGCGATGGAAGTGGGATGAGGACCATCCACAAGTATCCGGCTACGAGCAAAGTAGTCCTGAATTATGATGTAGAAACATTGTTAGTATCATAGAGTAGACAAGACGAACGTGATCTTTGAGAGGTTGCGGTAGATAATGCTTGCAATAATTCTACGTCGTCGTAGTCGAACGACATTCGCGTTTTGTCGCGGTCTTCTGAACAGAGACCGTATTCTGTCCATCTGAGTCAGGGTAAAAGGAGTGCAATGTAGCGGAATTCGGGGGACTGACTTCTCCGCTTCTTTCACCACTACCAAACACTACCTGCACGTCCTACAAGTTCTACAATGCCATCAAAGCGTAAACGCAGAGCGTCTCCAGCACCTACTGGCCTTGCCGCTGGTGAACATCTCAAGCGCGCAAAGCTAGCAGGGGCCGAGTCTTCAGCGTGGGGTTGGGTCGACACAGAGGTCTCGGACCCTTCCCAAATAGCTTTTGAACATCGTCTCATGACCTGTGGACTGTCGAAGCGCAACAAGAACTCTTTCTGCGCCAACAGATACGCGCCAAAGCCTCCCAAGCCTTCTATCAACGAATCTCAGGTTACGGTTGCCAATGGTGAACTTGAGAACGATATCATCGTTGTCTCGGATGACGAGACACCACCTTGTAACAAGAAAGTGTGCAAGAACAACCCAAACTGCTTGAATTACCTCGGTCAAAGTCAGTGGGAGGACGAAGGTAAGTTGCAATCCAATAGACGCGTTTACAGGGCTTGGAGTAATTCAGGACGTGTGTTTTTCACAGAAACAGCTTGGCAACTATTTATCAAGGCTTCGGATTTAGGTCCCAATCCGATGCTCGCCTCTCGTGACCCAGAGCTACCCGTTGGCTTGAAGGTAGGTTGTCCTTTCTTGGCGTGATTCGTCTGTATCCGTGCCACATAGAATCTTGGTGCAACATGCTACGCGAATGCTTTCCTTCAAGTATGTGCTCTGGCTATGTTCGTAGTGTTACTCCTTATGGATGTTTGGAGGTGTGGTTCCGCGATTTAGCCTTCCGGCGTGGTGTCTACCAATGCCAACCATCCCACGACGTGGAGAACGGTTTTGAAGTTTGTCATTTCCTACAACCTCGAAGTGGAACATGCTAATATAAGCTCAGGATTCTCCTGTGTTCCAACTCCAAGTGATATTTGCTGCTCTTCAGGAGAGCACACAGAACGTATACAATCCAGTCAAATTTGCAGAGAGCCTGAAACTTTCTACGTCAGAGCAACAGGATGCACAAGAGTTGGTTTTTTATAAAATGTCAGTTGTTTCCCTGAACAGTCTTCTTTCCAGGTTTTCGAAACTTTTCATGTCTCATCTTGACAACGAATTCCAGAAGCAGCTTACCCCGTCCCTCCAAACGCTTATATCCAATCAAGCAAGTCATCTCATTTTGCCACCATCCTATCACTCATACTCGTGATAGTTTCAAGGGAAGTTGGTATATGGAACCCATTGCCACAATTGCCGCAGCAAATCCGAGCGTACATCTGACTTTCTTGAACTCGAGATCAATATAGAGGTGATGGCGTCTTCCTTCACATGGTTGATTGGTCTAACGTCATGTCAGAACAATGCAAGACTTGAAGATCGTATAGCTGTACTCTTACAGGATGAAAAGCTCACGGGTGACAACAAGTGGGATCTCCTATTACTCATACAACACGATTCTATAACTTTTGAATATCACCAGATATTCCTGCTCAAACTGCGCTTCGCTTCAGGACGCGACCCGCTACACAGAACTGCGTTCCCTTCCTCCGGTCCTCCACTTTTCTCTTCTCCGATTCGTTTACGATTTCGACTCAATGGAGCGGAAGAAATCCAAGCATGGTTTACTCTTCCCAAAGGTCTTAGACATGTCCAAGTTTCTGAAAGTTGACAAGAATGCGAGTGGCATCGAGGGAAGTGGGATGTCAGGCATCTATGAGCTGAGAGGGGTGCTACTACACAAAGGACCGAGTGCTTACCACGGGCATTACGAGGCTCAGGTGCTGGATACTGCGTGAGCTCGACCATTTACCTTGTGAGTGCGCCAACTCACCGATGTACAGGTCAAAGACATGGTTTCAGTTCGATGATGAGGTTGCAACAAAGATCGACTTCCTCGGGGAAAAACGATACACTGGCAAAGACGTGGCAGACGTCCTGAATGATAGTGGGACTAGCAAAAAGTGCGTGTTTTTCCTTAATGGTTTCAGTCCCTCATGTTTGTCTTGATTCTAGGAGTGCAGGTCAACCCCGCGCCCGTTCCGCGAAGAAGCAAAGGATCGACGATAGTGACGATGAAATTGCTGAGTACGTGATGCATTCCTCAGATCATCAAATCTTCCATTTCATCGTGCTTGTGTTCCACACATCTTTCAGATTGCCGACCCCCACGGAAGCCAAAGTTTCCTTGCCTGGTAAGGCCCTAGAAAGGTGCGTGACGCACGAAAACGGCAGTTTACAGCTCGCTCACCAATTTGATATTGTCAAAATAGCGAGATTTTCTCGTCGAGGGACGCCTATATGCTTATTTACGCGCGAAAGGAAGAAGAGCTGTCAAACGCTTACCATGCACTTACCCCAAATCTCGTCAAGAGTACCCCTGATCTTGGACTTGACTCTCCTTCTACTTTTATCAATGGTGCATCTAGACCCGGTATTGAGTCCCCAAATGTATCGGACCCGACTATCCTCGTTCCACCCCAACGTGCGAGGGACGTGGTGAGAATGCTCAATGCAAGGCACGACGAAGCCTGCGAACTCTACTCCCGAAGGTCAGTCCCCTTTATTTTAATTTACCTCGCATGTATGAAGATGGAGCGATCTCAATCTAGAGAAAAGGAAGTCAAGGAGCGCTTTGCGGAATTAAGAGGATGGATGCGGAGTGTATATACGCATTGGCAAGTCGCGTCTGTGGAAGAGGTAGGTGGATTGGCTATGAAGGCACGTCACCGAGTGCCTTTCTGATTGCCTTTTTTAGGATGCTGTAGTGGTCAGTAGACAGGCCCTCGAGAGTTGGTTGGCAAAGCCACTTGTGAAGTCTGAACACAAGTCACGATCTCAGCCTGTTTCTGAGGATGTCGAAGTCGAAGAAGTACTTATTCCCGACATCTTGTGCTGTCATGGTGGGCTCCATCCACACAAGATCAGTAACATGAAGCGCATGTCAAGAGTAAGTCGACATGTTTGCTATTCGTTGTGACCCCTCTAAGAACCCATTCTTCTAGAAAGCATACGAGATTCTCAGTCTTCGCGAGGACATTGGTCCTGTGCGCATTCCACGTGAAGTTTGCGAGACCTGCGTCAAAGAATCCTTCACAGGCGAGTTGTGTATTCATGTACCCATGTTGCCAATCCATTTTTATTTTCACAGAGCGACTCTACCAGATTGAGCACCCTCGTTTAGTTGCTCAGTTTGATGAAATGTGTGATGTGCAACGAGGGGAGCCTGGATACTGGATTTCCAAAGTCTGGCTAAAAGGTATTCCCAATCATTGAGTCGTTACGCCACTCATGGTTACAATCACCCGCCCGTGTGGAATGTGCAGGCTGGAGGCTCCAGAAGCCAAGGATGCATGTTCCGCTACATGGTGATCCTTCTCCCGATTCTGCGGAGTTTCATGGGCATGTGCGTTGTGAACATAGTCGCTTATCGCTTGTTTCAACTGCCCGTCGGAGTATATCCCTTCAAGTAAGTGGTGGGGTCAATTAAATTAGGAAGCCACTGCGGGGGCGTGGTGATTGACAAGCGCTTGTGTTTCTGATCAGGCGTGCGAGATCCTGAAGAAGCTGTTCCCCGAATGGATGCCCCTATCGACCAATGAAGAACCTTGTGCCATTTGCGAGGCTTTCATTCACAACTCAAAGGAGGATAAGCGCGAGCTACGCAAGAAAGCAGAAGATGAAAAGGTGAGACATCTGACCGAGGTAGAATGTTTCCTCCATTTCATGAGCTCATTGTCCACGCCCGGCAGGCACGGTTACGGCACATGCACGATAACGCACTAATAGGAAATACCCTTTTACTCGAGAACGTCCCATGCGCTGTCCTACCAGCTGATTTTGTCCGAATATGGCGCAAGTGGCTAAGTCGACCGGGAGAAGTTCCCCGTCCGGATAGCGTCGACACATCACCGCTCTTTTGCCAACATGATCAATTGGTATTCGACCCTAACACGCCGAATGACTGGGACAACGACGTGACCCTCATCCAAATGAGTGAATGGCTCATCCTGCAAGAACTGTAGGTTTCGCTATGCCGCCCATGACTTTCTTTCCCACCTCAGTTTGGTCGACTGCCGAAACATGTGTGCATGCTGACGCGAGGCCGCATTAGGTATAACTGTGGGCCGACGGTAGCAGTCGAGAAGAGACTCGTGGAAGTTTCCGCGGGCGTATGGGACACAAAATTTGTGCACGACACGCCCGTCTGTCACGACTGTCGTTTGAAACGGTACGTTGGCGCGATCTCGAGTTCCGTGTTAACCCAGGCGCTGTTCCGCCTCTGCTATACACATTTATTTATATTGTTTCTGACAGCATGTTCCATTTTATTGACCAGGCGCCAAAATTACAACCTCACCGACATCACCGTGCGATTCTTGAGTTCGAAACCCGTTGCGGGCGGTGAACACGACGAGGGTGTACAACGCGGCAGCCAACACACGAAACAGGAGCCTGGACCGCGAACGACTGGTGGAACGAGGCAGTCCAAACGCATCCGTCAGGGTAGGGACAGACGGGAGAACACGCGGCTGAGGATAACCAAGTCGACGACAGTCAAGGACATTAAAGTTCAGGTCCGTCTCGTTCACTCGTTTGCTCAGACGCATCTTGATCATGCGCATGGTTAGCTGCACGAATCACTCAAAATTCCAACTATCTGCCAGCGACTGTTTTACAAGGGCGAGGAACTCCAAGACAATGCGGTCACAGTCGAATCCTTGGGAATCTTGATGAACGACACCCTCGACCTCCGGGAGGAAGCTGAGAACGAAGATCACCTCTCAAACAGTCCAGATGGGCGTGCGACCAAGCGGCGAAAAGAGGAAAAGGGTTTTGGCGGGACCTTGCTGGCAGCGTCGTCGTCGGCTTACGCAAGTTTCTCTGCTGACACTGGTACAAGCTCCGAAGGCGAAGGGCACGAACCCGCCAAACCGTGTCCAACGTGTACGTATGCCAACCCACCAGACAAGCACATCTGTGACATGTGCGGGCGCAAGGTGGATATGGCTTGAATGTGTAGTTTGTCCGTGGTATCTGCTATGAGTACAGATCATGCTTTAATCGATATGATCTTTTTTTTTTTCCTTTTCTACAAGTTGATGGCCGAAAGATGATTGGAAAAAAATTTGCGCAAACTCTATGATCAATGTGAAAGACCGCCAAAAGAAGGAACCCTAACAAACAAACGAAAAAAAAAATCCCAAACCATATGACACCATGTGACGTGTTAATTGAATTGAAGTCATGTAAAAGAACGGCAGGAGACGGTGTTCGTCGAGTTGGTCAAACTCAGGGGGAATGGTGCTGCGGAGGCGATACTAGTTGAGCGGGGCCGTACAATATCCACAGGCACAATCCGTTGTGTGGGATCAAGCACGGGTACAGGTGGACTTACAGGGGCACGAGTCTGTTGCTGGAGAAGCGAACTGGCCGTTATCAGCACATCCACTTCGCTGGATAATGGGCCTGTGATCTCGACGGCCTGTGCAACGGCGGACTGCGTTGCTACGGACACCTCATTCACCGTGACTTGAGTCGCTGCGGGTGGCGGGGGGGCAAAGCCGGCACATATCTGGCTGGCTACAGCAGCCGATCGATCAGCAGCTACCTGTCGAGCTGCCTGCAATACTACTTGTTGAGCGGCTACCGCCAGGACGTTTGTTTGAAGTGGTGTCTCCGACCGCTGTCCAGACACTTCTTGGTCAAACGCTTGTGCCGTAACCGTGAGGACATGTTGTTGTTTCGCAAGTGCTTGTAGTTCCGGGCCGTGTCCGTTAGAGGCCGTCGAAGCAATAACCTGGGACTGAGCTTCCTGAGCAACTCGTTGAGCGGCCGTGGTCAGAACCTGCATGACCTGGGCATCGTGAGTGGCAACAGGGGGTGGGAGGGACGACGTTGTCGCCGATCTCATCCTGCAAGGTCGTTGTCAAAAGGATAGAAGCCGAGACATTAGCGGAAACTAACCTAGGTGGTGTTAGTTGGGAAGCATTTATTTCGGTGGATATGCGCCTGGTCTTGTGAATGTCACCATTCATGGAACTTCGTCTCGGAGTGGGGGAAGGGCCATCAAGAGTGGAGACTGGAGCAATACTAAGATGAAATGTCTGTGAGAGCTGTTCCTCGACGCCGTCTTGCAAGTACTACAAGGGACGTCAAGGATTGGGAACAGCTGTGGGAACGGCGACCTACTCTGGCCACTACCGTAATCTCGCAACTTTCTGCGTCAGGTGGCGGCGTCCCGTGCAAAACGTCATCCTCCCAGGTTAGCCATGCCGGAAGGCAAGGGGAGCTATAGGTGACTTTTAGGTTTGTCCGCGACGCCTGAGGATCCCAGATACGTGGCGCCCAACTCCATCTAAGACCCACGTACGCGACGCTTGGTGGTGATCCAGCAACCCGACGGTAAAAGGGTCGGAATGTCCATCCCCCGTCTGGTTGTTTCTTTGCGTCTATATTCCAGATGTGGTTACCTTTCGACTTGGTCTTTTTCCCTTCTTCGTTGAAACGGGAGATATAGGGTTGATTCCAAAGATAGGTTCGAATCTGCAGGATCTCATCGTGAGCGTTCGATTAGAGATAATATTGGCGATAGGCTAACCTTCTTCATGGGAATTTTATCTTCCGGATAGCCTTGCCGGGCCAGCTGTAGAATCAGTCAATGAAATAGCCATCCATCTGACAATCTAGGAAGCTTTCCTCTTCTAGGAATGCATTGGTAAATGCCTGTATTCGGAATTTGAACGGGCGAAAGTCGGGAGATTCATCTAGGCGCTGCATCTTTTTGGCCATCAAGGTTTGGTGTATTGGCTCCCCTTTAGCATCTGTCGCTTCCACTGTAAACATGGTCAGCCAACCGGAGAGTGACTCGCATGCAAGCTTACGATTCGAGCAAATACTATTCAAAAATTCGAAAAAGATGCGGTCTACTTCCGCACGGTACTCCTGTGGCACCTCATTCGCATGATTCGAAGTTGCCAGATTCTCCGTCGATTTTCGCGCTAGCGACACATTCGACCGGCTGTTGTGAAGGGCGACAGTGCGAGACGTCTGAGGAAGCGTAGAGACTCTCGAGTTATTTCCCGACGACGACTCGGGGCTTTGGGACTGTGAATAATCCCCATTGTCTGAATCGAAATCATTGTCCCCTTCCGGAGATGATGCAGGACTATGCGCGACTTGTTTCGTCTGCAGTGTGGATAGGGAAGGCTGGAGGAAATCGAGTGCGCCGTTCACGGGGGGTACCTCGGGAAGACCAAAACCAAAAGAACTGTTATTCGTAAACGAACCTGATCGTGATACTCGGCCAATTGGCGGGCTAATGCCTGGTCCTCCCGTGACTGGACGTGACTGCGAAATTGCGGCAGCAAATGTTCCAGTGGATGAGAATGGCAAGGGAGATAAACCTGTGCTCGTGCTAGGTATAGATTGAAAACCAATGCCGGATGTGAGAGAGCTTCCCGAAAGCGAGTGATGATGCGTTCTTGGGGGTATGGTTGCAGTTCCGTCTGACCACGATGTTCGAACGGGAGGGGGGAAATGACTTGGATGAACGACAGTCGCTGGTAACGAAGAAGAGGCAATAAAGTCAGCAGAGGTCGTAGGGATGGAGCTGACAGGGATGGGAAAACCAATTCCGGGTACAGAGGGTGTGGTCGGTCGAATGGAGAGGTCTTTGAAAGTGCCGTGAGGTAAACCAGCGGAACTTGTTGGACGTGAAGCAGGCTCGGGGGGTGGATTGGATGGGACAAACGGGACCATGGAGGGAACGGTCGTTGGTGGAAAGGAAGGGGGAGTCGTTGGCCGAGGGATGTTGTGCAAAGTGTCGTCGAGGGGTTCCATTTTCAGAGCCTTGATGACACGATCACCTGCCATGGACGAGGCACAACGTTTACGGGACAAGTCGGAGGTGTCTGATAGCACCTGTGGATCGAGCGCGTTCAAGTCGGTGCGAGAGGACGAAAAGTGCAGCACTGGCTGTACAGTGTCTGGCACGTCGGTAACAGCCGGGTAGCGCACGGCGAGAGGGGCAATGGAGGTGGGTATTGAGAGGGTGGGGATGGAGCCAAACTGTTGAGGGGAAGATTTCCTCGAGCATGGGGGCGGGTCAGATATCTGGGTGGCGGCGATGAGTTCTGAAACGAGTGCGATCGTCTTCCTGAGCTCGTCAATGTGGGCGTTGGCTTCGAAGCCCTGGCCGAGGGAACAGGCGGCACTTGCAGACTGGGCTGTCTGGGCGATGCTGTAGGACATGCAACTGAGTGAGTCGGACATGTACTGCGGGCAAGACGTACTTCTTCAGAATGTCGCCGACGACCATGAGGTGGGGGTCGCCGGGGGTGTCTGGGGAGCCGTCCTTTGCGTCGAGGCGGGGATCGAGCACGTCGGGGGGAGGGAACGGGAAGGCGGGGTCGTGGGCCGAGGGGGGTGGCGGAGCACTGAGGGGGGGGAAGACGAGGTCGGATGCAGAGTTGACGAGGGTGCTCGAGGTGGAATCGGCAGCAGAGACGGGCGTTGGGAGCGACATGGAGGGTACGGTGGGGAGGGCAAAGGCGGGGAGGGTGAGCGGAGGCGAGTGGGCAGACGACGCGGAGCTCTGTGGTGATACGAGCTGTGGTGGTGCAGCAAATGCAGTAAATTCCGAGACGATGTCCATTTTTTTGGACGAGTTCGTGTCTGGATCTGAGAGGGACATGTCGAGGAAGAGGAGGAGGGGGAGGAGGAGGAGGACATGCAACTCGCCTGCAGGGTTTTGTCACAGGCACATCAACCGCAATCAAAATGGATTATTTTCAAACTTTGCCCGACTATTACGTAATCGAGTGCGATCTACAATTCTCCCGCGGCCTCACCCGTTCCATGCCTCCTCCTCAGTACCGTCGACCACGTCCTGGAGATCTCGACCTATCGCGATCCCGTCGTCGATCGCTGCCACAACATCGCCGTCAGAACATTTAGCATGGTGTAACACAACTCACTCATAGCGGTGCCTCTCATACCGCTCCCGGTCCCGATCGTCACGTGAAGACCGGTGTTCAGTACGCTGGCTAGACGGCGTACCAGACGGCGGAGGCGCCATCTTGCGCTTCTCTCGTTCCTCCCGGAATTTAGACAGCATGTTGCGCAGCTCGTGGTAGCCCAAATGCATCTATCAACACGTGACATCACCTTTGAATCATTTCCCGTGCAGACACCTTACCTTGCCTCCAAAGTGGTCTGCCAACCGGCGATCCGAATCCAGCACAGACAGATACGCACCGCAGACATCACACACGCGCAGCTTTTGATGCCCAGATGCACCCGACGTGTCCGTCAGTTGCTGAAGCTCTCGCTGCCAACCAGTGTCAGCAACACCCCACACCCACATCGTCAACGCACCTCCTTTTCTCCCTTTTCACTCTTGAGTGCCTCAATCGCAGCCATCTCACGCATAGATTCTTCCACCTTGCCCTGTTCACCTGTGTGAAACGCATGTCAGATTCGCCTTTGCGCATATATCCTCACTCACCAAGCGTCTCGATCTTTTCCGTCCCGCCCTGAATGGCAAGCTCTATCTCTGCAATCTCCCTCATCAAATTCGTCGTCTTTGCATTCTCCTCTGGTGTCTTTTCGAGCCTTCGGTGCGCAGCCCTGATTCGCCTATCACACTCGTCAACAAACGCAAAGATGTTGGACTCATATTCCATTTGAAATCGTGCAAAAATCGGATCATTTGGATTCGCCTCGCGCGCTTGCAGAAACTCTGTCTTCAACCGCTCCGTGTGTGACTTGGGACATGCACCCAAATCCATTTTCTATACCGTGCCTGTTACCCACCAGTTCCTCCTCGAAACGTGAATACCCACCGTGTTTGTGAACAGCGCATGTGGACATGTCCCACATAGAAAGTTCCGGCACACCTTTTCATCAGACCATACCAAATTCGCATTGGCAACGCCCATCGCTTCGGGTCCCATCATTTGCTGCGGGGGCGTTATGAGTGTGCACACAGTGCCTGACAAAAACATTACCTCCAAAAGCTTCCTCTGCATCTCAGCAAGGCGGCCCATGTCGGTAAAATGAACGAGTGGTGTGTAAGCCCTGGTGGTGAAGTTGAAAGGTGTGTTTGTTGCTGTGTCGCAACACCCTCTGGATTAAACACTGGTAAACAAACCTTGCCCATCGTCCTACTCGCTGCCACTCCTCCCTCTGTTGTCCCTCTACCTCGTCGATAACCAAGCAACACCCACTCACGACCGAGACACGACAGATCACTGATCGTGTCATCACTTCGCTACATCGATTACGTGCACTGCAAGTTCAGAGTGTCACTGGCGGCATCACAAACACGTTTCAGGACCACCAGATTTGAAAACCCATTCGCTTCGAGTCTTCTGATAGCCATCGTCATTACACATTGATCGTCAATCACATACGTAGAGTAGCGAGATTGTGAGATATTACAAAAACTAGAGTGACACTGACCAGGCTGCCACATTCGAGAACGTAGGCATGCATGGAACATGTTGAAGGTATGTGGCATGGTGACAGGTTGATGTGGTAACGAAATTGAACGACAATAATACAACGTGGGGGGATCCTGTGGGCATGACTTAGTGTGTGCGTCCACGGCCTCGACCGTAGCCTCGACCGCGACCGCGACCACGTCCTCGAGTCTTGCCACGTTCTCCATTTTCAGGTGGGTGCCAAGATCGTTCAGCCACACCCTCGTCCGACAAACCTTCCACCCGGCTGGCGCGGCCCGTGATCCTGGAACGGTGACCCCCTCGAGGATGAAAATCTCCATTAGGACTCTCGGCGTCGCTCAGAGGTCGGACCTTGTCGGCTGGCGGACTGCTCTCTTGACTCGCTACTTTGGGCGTGGGCGGGGGCGTAAAACCCCCGTAACTCATCAGGAGGTTTTGGATCTCCGTGTACTTGATGTTATCGTCACCCATCTTCTTTGATAGCGCTTGTTTGCCCTCGAGGGATGTGACCTCGGTCCATGCATGATTAATGTCTTGGGCCGTCGCAAGACCCTTGTCGAGAATCATCCACACCACCTCAGGCTCGGCAGAAGAGAGCGCAATAGAAAGAAGCGATTTGGGAGGCGCAAGATCATAGATGGCATTATGATCCTCATGCTTCGGGTCAAATGACTCGAAGAAATGCTTGAGAATCCGAACATGACCATGCTGTAGAGCGACGTGAAATGCCGACAGTCCCAACGAATTACGTTCTTCAGGATCAGCACCTAAGGTTTACACGTCAGGATCTACTGCAACCCAACGGTCATTAAAGGTGCATGGACTCACTGTGGGCGTCGAGCCACTCGACCAGCTTGGTATCACCATTCTGCGCAGCAATATGCAAGAGCGTCTCCTTTGGGTCTTTGGGACATGCCACGACATAATTTTCACATCCCATCTTGATTTCCCCACCCGCAGGATCGACTTCATCTTCCCACACGCCTTTCTTCACTTTGGAAGCCTCTCCAGCACGTGCAGCAGCAAATGTGGCCGATCGCAAGGATTGAACACGTTGCTGCTGCTGCTGTGCTGTCACGGCGGCCTTTTTGCGCTGGTTTTCGGCTTCTACTTTCCTGGAAGCCGCTTTCGCCCTCTGTCGTTTCTCAGCCTCTTTACGTTCTAGCAGAGGCGTTAGCACTTCATGTGACTCTGGAAACGCCCATGCCGCACCTCTTTCGCGCAAAAGGGCATCGGATGCCTTGCGTTCAGCTCTTTCCTGTGCCCTCCGTACTTCTGCGTGTTCTCTATCCTCTGTCATCTGTTTGAGTCGGGCTTCATATTCTTCCTCGGTCTCAGAAGGAGGTCGAGGACGGCGACGATGTGGGTCTCCTACAAGGCCATCCAAGGTTAGTGGGAATCAACGGCGTAAGCCACGGTGTGCATACTGGTATGAGCGTAACCGCGCCCAGTACGACCCTTGAGCACCTCTTCGAACAGGTACCTTGCAAATAGACTCGCATGTGGTAAGCGTTGTGGGAGAACGATGGATACCTACCTAAAGAATCTGAGACGTTCTTCCTCAGATTCGTAATCTTCGTCGTAATAGTAGAACTCGTCGTCGTCATCGAAATAGTCGTCATACTCGTCGTCGCTCCCATGCATATAACCGCATGAGCAATAGTTGCCTAGCTCGGAGGGAGAGTGATATGACTGAAGGACGGTGTATGCTTCGCTAAGCCGCTGGAACTGCGCCGTTGCCTCTGCGTTCCCCTGATTCTTGTCTGGATGTGTGCGAAGAGCCAGCTGAGGGTTTCCTATGGGAATCGGATCGATTCAAGAGCCCGCCACTCACCTGCTTGTACGCGGCTCGGACCTGGTCCATTGACGCCCCCTGTGGACGGCCTTCAGTATTTTGTACACTACAGACTCTCTTTCTCACCTCTCCGAGTCCAAGGAGCGCATAGGCTTCGCTAACAGAGGACTGCTTGACCATACCAAGGATGAGTGGCACAAGACAAGGGAGAAAAAAAACCGGAGCGACGCGACTGAGACGCGCTACTAAATTCGCCACAACGCGGCGCGTCTTTCCTCGACCACCATGTCCTCCGAGTCCCAGACACCACCGCCAGAACAGCCCATTCGACCCATCCCAACCGACGAGACAGCGTTCAGTCCTACGCTCGTAGGCATCTTTGGCGACAAGTCCGTGTGCTTTTTTCTCGCGAAAATACCACAACTTACAAGCTCAAAAGTGTAGTCCTTATTTCCAAGCGGGCTTTGGTCTCATGGTAAACCTGCACGCACGTTATGCCTCTGTACATTCACGCGGGTCTATCTCATAGGGTGTGGGTGTGGGGCTTACCGCCCTTCGCCAGGGTCTTGTCCTGGGATCGACTGCGCTCCGTCGCCGCATGCTCGTTTCCCTCGAGATGAATAACAAAGACCATGCGTACCAATGGTTCCTAGCGTGGATGGCCCACAACGCAGGCACGCCACAAAGACACTCCGCCAACACCTGGCTGCGCAGTCACCAATTGAGTGTCGAGACAGCGTTTGAACAAAGAAGCAACGGAAGCTCCTCTGCTTTATTCAGGCTGGTAGCTGGCCCTGGTCTTCACTGGTTCAAGTATCGTGGAGCATGGATACAGGTTCGTCATTTGGAGAATATGTAATTGGATGCGTTCGATTGACAATGGTGTTCAAGATGAAACGGGAACGTGAAACCCGCTCCATGCAACTGATGTCAGGTACTCCTTGGGAGACGGTCACATTGACAACACTTTCACGAGACAGACACATCTTTCCACAACTTCTCACAGAGGCCCGCGATCTCGCCCTAAAGGGTCAGGAAGGTAAACTTGTCATTCGCACTGCGTGGGGAATCGAGTGGAAACAGTTTGGTCAGCCAAGAAGAAAACGTCCGCTACATAGCGTTGTACTAGACGCAGGCGTGAGTGAGAAAATAGAATGCGATGTGGGTGCGTTCTTGGAGCGACGACAATGGTATGCTGACCGAGGCAAGTGTCGTCCCTTGCTCACATCTCGAATACTGAGATTGGCAAAACAGGAATACCATACAGGCGTGGATACCTTCTTCATGGACCTCCAGGATCGGGAAAGACATCATTCATTCAGGCGCTCGCTGGCTCACTGTCTTATGATATATGCATCTTGAACCTCTCAGAACGTGGCCTCGCCGATGACAAGCTGATCCACCTCTTGTCCAATGCTCCGGAACGCAGCTTCATTCTCATCGAGGATGTAGATGCCGCCTTCAACAAGAGAGTTCGAACTAGTGATGACGGGTAAGCTTCTTTCGATATCCCAGATTACACATGTAACCTCCGGAAGGTACCAATCCTCGGTAACATTTTCGGGCTTTTTGAATGCACTGGATGGGGTCGCATCGGGAGAAGAACGAATCGTCTTTATGACGACGAATCACCTAGAGAAACTTGACCCAGCACTCATTCGGCCTGGTCGCGTTGACCTCAGTGTGCTGGTTGATGATGCCTCACCAACCCAAGCAAAGACATTGTTTGCCTCCTTTTACGGTGAAAGTGATGAGGTATCTATGGAAGATATCGATCGCATGGGACAGCAGCTGGAGGAACTTACGGCGACGGAGATGCATCATGGCCGCCGGATAAGCATGGCCGCTCTGCAAGGTCTGTTCATCCGCAGTAGTGCCAAAGAAGCTGTGGCAGGATGCTGCGAGCTCTTTGTTGACAGACGGACGTGACGAACTGCTGGTATATACACCGTACCCACACCCCAAATGTATGGTCGACGACAGGGTCAAAAAGTAGGCTTGCGCTTCCGGCCTGTATATTTTGAGTCTCGAGGGACATCTTCCTTGCCCCTTTGACGATATAGCTGAGGGAGACTGGTCGGCGCCAAGCGACGACTAGACACAAATACTCACTTCTTTCTTTTTCAGTATCCATTCTCTGTCCTTGACACTCTTGCGCTTCCCGCTACGATCCCGCTTCTTTTCCTTTTCCCTTCTCCTCTCGAATGGCACGTGGTCGTTTTCCGTGTCTAGACCCTTTGGTAACGGTTGCTGCTGTCCACCTCCACTGCCGACAAACAAGCAAAGGAACACCTTTTTCGCTTTCTTTGAGTTTGGGTAATCAACAACAATGCCACCCCCGAAACCAGCCTTTTGTGCTATAGAAGTGATGAGCTGTATCTGGTCGTCGGATGAGGGGTAGAACTGCAGCACGGCACGAGAAGGGTTACGGAGCGCAGAGTAGAGTGTCGTGAAAAACCTGCTGAGTCGGTGGGGAGGCGACGACGTCGGATGGGACGTCTCTGCGTTGAACAACCACTGAAGAACGGATACACTACCAGAGATGGCATGCCAGCGTGAGGGAGTGAAAGCCACCTTACCTGATCGCACCGTCAAAGCTTCCCGGGCGGAAACCAAAACCCTGTCCAATGTCTTGCAGAAACAGGTCCCCTTCCACTTCTCTTTCCAGGGCGACCTCTGGATGTCGAGTCGGACGTCGACGCCTGCATATCTAGCCTCGGATGGACTTACCTAGCATGCTCGGAGAGATATCTACGCCCGCCCATAGATATCCTTCTTCGTCAAGAATCTCACCCGATAATCCAGACCCACAGCCAATATCGAGAAGAAATGCAGGTTGATCTGGTGGTAGATTGAGCAATTCCAATGCCCGGTAGGTCATGTCTGCCTGGATCTGCTGATTTCGCGAACTTGCAAGTCATTGAGGACATCTGCCATGACAGAAAATGATGAGGACTCACTTTGTAGTATACTTTTTAGCCTCGGTATCACCGTAATACTGAGGGCGTGATCGTCAAGAAATAATTGACTCGCAAAGAGTACAACGTACGATCTCTGGTGGTGCTTGAAGCTCTGGTCTAGACATGGTTTTGGCGTACTTTCGATGGGTGAGGGCGAAATGGTCACAGTGATGAAGCGACTGTCGATGGCAGGCGAGCACATTGCAAGCACGTGATCTATATCGCTGTCCACGATGGCGACGACGAGTAAACAGTACAAGGCCATCGGTGAAGACCTCTGGAAAGGCCGTACTGAGAAAATCGTAAGGTAGCCTATCTCCTGAACTCAACTCGGACTGACTCACAACGACAGAACGCCGAGCTGTTTGCACTGACATATGGTGCCCTCGTTGTACAATTGATCCAGGACTATGAGGACTATGCAGAGGTCAATAAGCAGCTTGAGAAAATGGGCTACAACATCGGAACAAGGCTAATCGAGGATTTCCTAGCGAGGAGCTCACTTGGCCGGTGTGCTGATTTCAGGGAGGTCGGCGAGGTCGTCGCCAAAGTGCGTCCCCTTGCACTATCGAAAGGCTCATCATTTCATTTGGATATAATCCCTAGATCGGATTCAAGTCCTTTCTGAACATCACACCAGCGGTCGTACATACTGCACCTGCGTCGAGACCGAGCAGCACTCAACAACAGGGCACCGCAGCTGGTTCGTCATTTGTTCTCACTCTAGACGAAAATCCGCTGGCAGAATTTGTCGAATTGCCAGAAGAGGCTCTCGAAGGCGGCTTATGGTTCAGTAACGTGCTATGTGGTGTGATCAGAGGCGCACTAGAGATGGTGCGTAGCGATGTCCCATCTTGACAGACGCGCCATACACCTCCCCAATCTGTAGGTACAAATGCAAGTGCAAGCTGAATTTTTGTCGGACGTACTACGCGGGGACGAAAGCACAGAAATTCGGGTCACGCTGTTGAAGTACCTGGAAGAAGAAGTGCCCGTAGGCGACGACTAGACTCACCTGTACTTTAAAAGACTCGAAATGGGCAAGTCCTTATGCAAGCAATGGATCGTTGGCAGTTCCGTACGTTGAAGACGATCGAATAGATGAGATTCTAGTAATGTACCGCGCGTCAGAAGTCCGTTCAGCCAAACCGGTTGACCCTGTTTAGCTTCTTTGCTGTTTTTGCATTTGATTGAGTATTTTGTCCCCTGACAGGCAGACCCATCGCATGACGCTTCCCCACATAACTCCCAATCATCCTCAGGTGAGCAATGTTCTCCCTGACGACTCGCCTTGCCTCCGACTCGATCTTCAAGCTTTTGAGTCGATCCGGGGGACCAGGCACGGAGTCCTCGAAGGCTTTCCGCCGTATGTCCTCAATGGGCGTAGAGACGGCGGGAGGCTTGTATTGTAGGGAGGCAAGTGGCATACGACGGAGTGGAGGGGCGGTCGAAGGGGAGGCGAGAAAAGAGGCTAGTTCAGTGACCTGGGCCGCTGTGAGATCTCGAACTTTTTGGCGGTCGTGGATTTGCAGTCGTGCACACAGTCGGTGGGCTGTCTTGTTACCGACACCATAGAATGCAGTCAAGGCTTGCTGGTGGAAATACATCAGAGAAATAAGAGAACAAAGCTCCAACACGTACCCTTGCATATTGCAAGTCAGGTAAGAGTACACCGAGAACATGCACCATCCTGTCTGGGGTGAAGACGCGATTTGACACTCCGCACCTCTCACTCATTCGCACAACAAGGTCAAAAAGATGTCTACCAGCAAGGCAGAAGGACGCCGTCAGGACGATCTCATCAAACAGCGCCTCCAGAACCGTGAAGAATACGAGCGCCAGAAACAAAATCTCATCAATGAGACCGAAAAGTCACGTCCATCAGCGAACAAATTTGTTGGGCAAAATGACTCTATGGAAGACACCCTCAAGAACAGCACGATTGGTCTTGTCCATCTGGAAGACTTCCAGCAAAGGAGAAAGGCGCTAGAAGAGGCAAAAGCGCGGGAAGCAGCACGCACGAATGAGCTCAAGTAAGTCGGTGATTCTGTTGTTCCCATTGCGTAGTTCCGCATGTAGGGAAGAGTAGCTAACAGCACGTGGAGCATTTGTTTAGGGAAGAAACAAGGAAGGTAAAGAAACGAAAGAAGGCAAGGTCGACACTCTCTTTTGCCATGGATGATGAAGAAGGTGACGAACTGGTGTCTTCTCGCCAAACCCCAGAAGCCACGAACAGCGAACCTGCTGTAAAACGCACAAAGTTTGGCAAAAACCCCGACGTCGACACATCCTTTCTTCCAGACCGTGAGAGGGAAGAAGAGGAAAGAAGAGAAAGGGAGCGACTTCGCCAAGAATGGCTTCGAAAGCAGGAGGAACTCAAAGCAGAAGAAATCGAGATCACCTACTCATACTGGGATGGTAGTGGACACAGGAAGTCCGTAATCGTACGTCTTATTCATTATGGGTTTGAATTACTTTATTCAAATGTTCAACTTTCTCAAGTGTAGGAAGGGAGATACTATCAGCGCGTTTTTGGAAAAGTGTCGACAACAGTTCCCTGAACTGCGAGGTGTCAACGTTGATAACCTAATGTACATCAAAGTAAGCAACCCTTCATCCGCAGTTGTCAATTGTTTTGATTCATCTCCGTACCCAAGGAGGATCTTATAATCCCGGGAGTACGTGGTTTATATTTATTTATTGTTGCAACATTCACACCTCTGCAGCATTATACTTTCTATGACTTTATCGTTAACAAAGCTCGGGGAAAGTCAGGACCTCTTTTCAACTTCGATGTCCACGATGACGTTCGCCTTCTTGCTGATGCAACAAAGGAAAAGGATGAATCCCACGCAGGGAAGGTCGTGGAACGAAGCTGGTACCAGAGAAACAAACATATCTTCCCTGCGTCACGATGGGAGGTGAGGCCCAGCAGTTTTAATGGTGTATTCTTTGCGTACTGATGAGTATCCACAATACCAGATATACGACCCTGAGAGAGATTATGGGAAGTATACAATTGCTTGAACAATGCTCTTTGGCCACGAACCTTCATTAGTTTACCTTGCAATCTCTTAGTTGGATGACTAGCCAAGTTGGTGCAAGTAGCTTGAAAGCAGTTGGAAAAACATAGAAAAAATGAGATGCCAGGACCGTGGATTGAACACGGGACCTCCAGATCTTCAGTCTGTTGCTCTCCCAGCTGAGCTACCCCGGCCACAGTGTTATAGCTCTATTTGTCATACAATAGCTGACCTTTGAAACCTTCGTCATTTCGTCCTCCTTCCAATGATGCCCATCACCTCAGAGACTGCAACATGCACAAATCGAATACCCAGTCCCTCTGCGGCCCACGAACCCTTCAAATTAGGTTCCTGCACTTGGACAATGATCCTGTGATACCACACGTCGCTTTGCACCTTTCGACGACTAGTTAGGATCCTTCACTACTAGAAAATGGACCTCGGTGCCAACTATTTTACGAGGACATTCAAAAAATCTAGCCTATCGGAATGCCCGGGCACTGGTGCTACAGTCATCGAACCTCCAGGCTCCTTCGCGAACGGACTCAATTCATGGCCCTGCTCGAACCATTTGTATACGCTAGATGTGCAATTTTGCTCGAAGAATACAAACGTATCGGCGCCGGAGATTATGTAGAGGATCACTGGCCATCTCGGACAGATATCGATTCATGCCCAAAACGACATCTTGGACGAACCCAGCTGCTTGTTCATCGGGAAGTGGAAACTGGGTACTACTCTAATCCGATAGTTGCATTCAAGAGCATGCCCATGTCGCATCTTGTAGAGTATTGCCCTTCCCTCGCCGAAACTTTATTTACGAACGGTGGCCGTCGTCGCGATGATCACTCATTTATTCCACAGTGGTCAATAATGCGCTGAGCTGTCTAAGATACGTGGCTGCGATGGCACTCTAGCCTGATGCAATAGCAGTTTTATATACCCTCTTACAGTTTGGTCCAAAATGTGCCCTGGAAGTTCCAAGCTGGGTAGCTCTACGTCCAGTCTCTTCGATGAACTTTCACCCCAACTGTGGTCGGGTATCCGCCGATCCGCTCTGTCAACTGGTACGTTTCACCTGTATTGTTTCATAGAGGTTGCTGATGAAACAATAAGGTCTCCGCCATCAACACTTTTGTGGAAGGTGGAATGACAGTGCACCTTGTACCAATCTATCGAAGGGTAAGATTATCACCGATAAGTGTTTCCCTACACGTACACGTTAATACGATACCCATTCTGCCTTGCATTACGAATTTCTGGCCCATGGGGACATGGTGCTATGATACACTTGAAACGTGGGGTCTAATTTATGGATTATGAATCGGATCAGTGACTTGAGTGCCTGCTTCCTGCCGGCGAACGGATGAGTATAAATGGTTAGTCAGGTAGCGATGTAAGGCCAAGTCTTGGGTGAACGCGGGATCATGATAGGTGGTCGATAAAGTGCGATGTGATATCGAAAAAAGTCCACAACAGCCCGTGCGTGGTAATACTTCGCACCGCGCTCACACCGAGACCCTGATAAATCCGTGCTATTCCTGCAAGCACTGGTTTGGGGTCTTTGGGGTCAGGACCTTGTGGTGCAATTGAGGAGCGAATAGAGTATGATGGCAAGCCTTGACATACCCCGTACAAGCCGACGGAGAGTCTCCCATACTCCTCTCGGAGGCGTGCCGGAGAGGGCGCGCTGTTGGATTTTCGTCTTGACCCTGGGTGATTTCATCATTAGGACAACAATGATCGATCAGATCAAGAACGCACTCACACATCAAGCGGGTAAATTAGTGCCCACGAAGTGACACCAGCAAACGAACCACATACAAAGGGGACGAGAGAGACGGGTATTGGCAACCAGGGGGGCGTTGGACCTTGCTCTCCTGAGCGTTGTCGGCCTAAGAGGTGACGCATTGCGTCGTACTCAAAAAAATATAACGCTGTACCAGCCGTGTCGCGTACTGCATGACAGTTCGAAACAATTACACAATAAAGCAACAGGAAACTGGGATTACGGACCAAAGTGTAGTCGAAAGCCGATATAGAGACCAAATAAACCGTTTGACCTAAATATGTCACGGACTGCTTCCAGAGTGCCTGGTGGCTTCGCGAGATGAATTCCCTTGTTGGAAGCGATACTGTATTCGAGCTGTCTGCGGACCTGGCAGACTTGTGTTAGAATTGGTGGCACTCTAAGAATTACAAATTTTCACTTTTACAAGCTCGAATGCTGTTGAAATTAGAATCAGCATGGGTATTTAAGGAAGACAGCGAACGCACGCGCGCTCCCAAAAGAAATAAGGGATCCAGACAGTGCGCCACTGATACCGCCAGCGAGGGCGGCGTCGGATATCCTATTCCTAGAGAAATAGTCATGATTGCGACAATATTCTTTCGTGTCACTGTAAATGGTGAACGACGCGGCACCTTCAGGTACTTTGTAAGAGGGCAGACTGCTGGGCATGGAGGGACGTACGGACGAACGAGATTGTGACAAGAGGAATCCACAAGCCGCGATAGAACCCCCTTATGCCTTCCTCCCGATACACCAACCCTGCCAACTTTGGAACAGAGACTCGTGTCTTTGTAGTCTGTAACCTCGATTTGAGCGAGTCCAACTGGGACGATCGAGGTCAGACTACGTTTGAAGCTAGGGCAGGTGATTGGCATACCGGATACCCTGCAATTGTAGATATGTAGCTGGCCGAAAGGGCACACACTACGGATTTGTTCCCTGAATGCAAAGGTCTCAAGCTGGAGTGGCAAAGAAATCTTCGCGATGCGTACGTTTCAGAGCATCGTTCAACGCCGCACTGTCAAGCCAAGGATTGTGGGGCGTTCTAAGAGACGTATGTGGGTCTGCCTCGGGAGAGAGCGTGAAGAAAGTGTCCTACATAGGTCCATCCATGGAGCCCGAATCAAGGCCGGACTAGCTTGAAAGTCCAGTCTCGTACGCGGATTTGTTCGCGAGTGATGTGAAGGGAGGAGGACGTTCGCGAACGAGAATAGGGTACTCTGCTCACCGGTCTGCTTCTTCTAAGATGAGACTCTCAGGCGGACTTGCCAAATACAGCACAGCGCGTCAATTCATAGCCAACTACGACTTGTACTATCAGAAACCGCCAACTCGTTTCTTCCCTGCCTTCCGACGACCACCAAACCGTCCGGGGAGTTCCTGTGTGCTCGCCATTGGCTCTTCCACGACGATCTCTTCAAAGTATTGCTGTGACTCCACTTTGCGTGGGTCAGCAATAGGCGCCCGCGCAGCTGTCTGCACAAGTGGTGGCCGTTGTGGCACTCCCTGTCTTTTCTGCGTTGCCTGTGGTGTGGTCGGTAATTTCCTGTATTCCGGGATAGGTTGTGTGTCCATATCCGCAACGCCATATGGGTCACGGTACGTGTAATCGTTTGGATCCGTTCCCAGTTCCCATTCGGCGAGCAAAAGGCGCACCCCAAGAGGGCTTGAAAAATCTGGTTCCTGCTCATTGTCTGTGTAGTGGTCCCCACCTATCTTGCGAATCGGGGTAAAGTACCCAAACTTGACCTCGGGAGGCTCTTTGTCGTAGGATACCTCCATGCTTGGAATTCCCTCGTCTGCGGAAACAGAGTGGAGTTTTGCGAATGGTCGAGCAGAATACACGTCCTTTGACAAAGCCAAGTCAACAACCAACTGTTCCCGAGCTTCCGTCTCGCGCTGCACCGCAGAGTCATGTCGCTCAACTTCCGCCACGAGGTTCAGTTCCTTCAAATATTCATCCAAAGAAGCACAATCAGCGGAACAGTGCTTTAGAGTGGAAATAGAGGTGTCCTGGATGTTGTAATGCCATTCTGCACGACTGGCGAGTTCTTGGATGGCAGGGTGACCACACATCAGACCATCAAAGACTGGTTTGGAGTCGATATCGAGACCCTTTGCATACGAGAGATGTTTACCATCATCCAAAATACCAGATATGACGTCCAACCTTTCGAATGGAGTCAGCATTTCGAATAGGAGAGAAGCTGATGTCTAACGTGGTTAGCATATTCTCGGCGGTTTTCCCAACACCTTGCCAGGTGTCGGGAAGTCGAGCCAAAGTATCGCTGGACGTAGTCTGATCCGTATCTTTTCGAGGATAGTTTTCAACTGCAAACATCCCTGTTGATCGTTAGAACAAACCGCGAGGTAAGCATGCAAAGACGAACTTTCGTAAGCTCCACGAAGGTTCACTTTGCTAAAATGTCTTTCCCCAGCTGGGCCAGAGTCAATCTGTAATTCGCCAGCACGCTTACTTAGGGTCAATACATCTTCCTTCCACTGATGGGTAACGTTATCCTCCTGAATAAATTCTTGCTGGTCCTCGCCGTGTCGGATAACACGGATCTCTTGCCTGTGCACGCTCCCTCGTTGACAGAGGCGAAGGAACATCAGCTTTTCGTCAGAGGGGAATGTGACAAGCGCATGACCACCGTACGGTGTGATGATCGGCCCAGCGTGAGGCAAACAAGATGGACTCGAATTGCAGTGTAAAAGGTTGTCAGTGCCTCCGCTAACATCATACAAGCTGACGAGGCCATTTCTCCGAGAAGCTAATAGTGACAACGAGACTAGGATTAATAGTAAGAACACCTTTCTTTGTGTGATGTGGGGAAACATACCACCACTGATGCTGGCAGTGAGTACCCTGAGAGTTCGATCGAAACTCCGGCCATGCTTAAAGCTCAATAAAGGTCGTCCGCGGAAGCGATCATCAAGCCAAACCACATCGGAAGTGGTGGTGATGCGGCAGATATAGTTGTCCGTTGGACTCTCAAAAGATGTCACAAGCGTACTCGGATGCTGCAGTGAGAACACGTCTGCAACCGAGCTCGCCGACTGCAAGGTTGCGATAAGAAACCCTCCATCGATGAATATATGTGCGCACCCTCAAGTCAATATGCTTGACAGCTTTGCACGATGTAAGAAAGCATTCGTCATTCCGCCCAGTGACACTCAACTGCCAAAAGTCGCTATCGCCACCTTCGTGGGCTCTAATAAACTGTCTGATGTAAATGGGGGGTCAGGTAATATAATAAAACGCATGGCAACCACGTACATGGCCTTTCCGCCGTGGTATGTATTGCATTTGTATACCATTCCGCTTCGATTGACCACAACTATGTCAGGACCAGAAGCCAAGATTCTGGAATCAGCTATTGGGACGTCTCCGACCTCGGACCTCGTAATATCGACTTCTCTGGTCACCTTGGAACATTCTATGCGAAGGAGTGAAGACGAGGTGTGTGTGCGGGCAAGCAAGGCACTGGAAGGAGTAGAAATCCATTGAGATGTCCAGACTGTGGACGATATCTGCAGGATTGGCGTCTCGAACGCAATGGACGGCGATCCTGTGGGAATGAACACCGCATTTCCAAACTCGTCTAAACTTATACGAGAAATGTCTAAGAGAAAACGTCAACATAGGGCACGGGGAGATGGGTATGGTCACACTCACTGAGTTCCCTTCCAATTTCACCCATCGGAAACACGACGATATGTTCATTTCGAGCCTGATGGGAAGGCATGATCTCCAGCAAGTTCCCAAGAAGAGGGTCAAACGCTGTCAGGTGCTGCGTTTCTCTGAGGTCAGTTTCCAGCGCACCCCCCACTATCTCGCCAGGGAAGTCGGCATCTGGGAAGTGGGAGCGAAGGTAGTGTAACTGCACCACACTGTATTAACAGATTGTAAATCAAGAGAGGGTGGGCCTTCTCACTCCTTTTTCAACGCGTTTCCGGGAAGAATGCTCGTTCTTGCTAACTTGCGGAGAGCGTGTCTCGGGGAAAACTTTGACTGTTTTGCCTAGGTGCCATCTTGTATCTAGAATACGAATAAGCGCGACAAGACATAGTACACATGAGTGCACGTACTGTCGCAGGTGTCAACCAGGGTGCTCCATCGCACTTTACCGTCCTTCGAAATCAACGTAGCGCTGCCTGTCGACCCGAATTCCAAGTGAGGCCATCGCCAATAAGTTGGATCTAGACGATGTTCTTTGTGTTTTCCTTTGTCCTTTGGCTTGTCCGTTATCTGTATTCTTTCCTGCCCAGGCCAATGATCCATATGTCCATCTGAACATTCGAGGAAGAATGGAATAAATCGAAAGAGTTCAGCCACTCCTCTTTCTTTATACCCCCAAAGGAAACATCGAAATTGAACCAATACGAAGCAAATGTTAGCTAGATTATCACACACGATTGGAGCTGATGGGACTTTCATTGCACGACGACCCCTACCAGGTGGTGTGATGTGGTCCCAAGAAAGACGGTTAGAACCATGCAACACAGGATATCTTCGACCTCCTTTGCCCTAAAGACTGGTCATGAATTGGGCCATCTTGAGTTCACGGGTAGCAGTTCTCTCCAGAACCAAGTGCAGGGCCCCCGTTTACTGCTGATATGAACACTCACTTGGGTTATTAGCGATAAACCCTTTGTGCCCCCGGTCACGCCACTGTGCCCGCACCTGTCGATGCTCTAACCAAAAATCAATTCCAAGAGTACTTCACTACGCTGCACGTCCAATACTCCGATGATCACCCGGAAGATCCCCCGGAATGTGCCTTTTTGAGGGGATATACTGCCATACTCCTGGATTTGCTCATTAAAGAGGATGTATCCAACCAGACCATCGCCCTGTAATACATCGTCATTCGACAGGCCGAAGTCCTTGATTACCCACTGCAATTCCTTTTTGGATCTCTACGACAATATTCTGTACTTGCTTTTCTTCCGACTCTTTGCATGTTACAACTGAAGGAGTTGCCTGTGAGGTACCCGAACACCACAAGGAGAGGAAGTTGCTCGAAGTGTAATTGTGTCCGTAGAGATACTTTGTGATTGGTCAAGAGCCAAAGCTATAATTGGATCCCCGGATATGACCTCCGTCACTACCGACGGGGGCACGTTTGGGTATCTCGCTGAAAATGAGTGAGGAGAATGTTGCGAGCCTTCATTCTGCCCATCGAAGTGAGCAAGGGTGTTATGGTAGCAGGAAAATAAATACTCGTACCTTCTCTCAATGTCAATCGCTTGACCAACAGTATTGTGCATCTTGGCTGTGGCCATCTCTGCCTGATCATCAGCCATTGTAGCCTCATGAATCAACAACGTTGCGTTTTCTTCGGCTTGCACTATCTGTGTGGGAACAGTGTTCCCGGAATATCTGACGGAAGAATGAGTACTGAGACGTCTCAACTTGGGAACTGGGCAGACACGTGCACAACACTCCAACTGTCTGTATGCCTGACAATCGCCCCATGACAACTCGTACAGTGTGTTATGTCGACACTACGAAAACTTTCCAAGCCAAGCGAGGCACATGGTTCTTGGTGAGCCAAGATGGACCTGAGAGCACGCTTCAGCAAGGAACGAACATCTCTCAACGAACGTGTACCTGCGAGAGACATCCTGGGACCGGGGAGACGAGAAATCGGTTCTCCAATATATCGCATCCACCGAGACTGATCTTCCTTTCCAACACCTGGGCCCAGGCGTGGTGGATGTGGTGGATGCAGGTTGACTACAACGTCCTTTTGCGTAGCTGTAACATTAGCAGGTAGTCCATGGACGTCTTCACGATTACGTCAAACTTTTGATGCAGGCGTGCCCAAAAACTCGCCGCATATCTCCTGGTTGGGAGCCAACGAATATTTTTGTATCGGAAATATGTTCGGATCGAATTGGTTGGGCCGAAGGTGACTGTATGCTGCACTTGTTAATATAATTGGACCCGCTAGATAATAGGTACGGGAAACAACGGCGTGCTTGCATATCGTTCATGAGATAGGGACGTGATGGCCCTACCCCACACAAATGGAATATCGCCCGAACTTGATGTTCTTTAGGGTCCTTTACATGCTTCCACAGATACTTTGCAAGATGCCTGGAATCAACAACTCTTGAGAGCAAGGTAGGGATGTGGGATAATGTTGGTGTGTCGAAGAACAGCACTACCTACGAAGGTTTGCCATGCCATCAGCCGGGACATAAAACACGACTCACAGCTGGAGTCACACTTTCTCCAATACAATCTGGATTGATTTCAGGGTAAACAATGTCGCCATTGTTGTCCTATCACATCCTCCCCTCTGACTAGTTTCGCGCGTAATGGATCGGGAGGTAAACCTAATTCGACGGCCTTTCTCCCGTCAGACCTTCCACGTAATCGTTTGGCCCCACAGCTGCGTACGCAACTGTTGGATTGAGATTTGAATCGCAAGAGCCGACAAGAGATCGTTCGGGAAACGCAGGGGTGCGTCAAACTCTTGGGGGAGAGGCAACACATGAAGCAGCCGACGGGATACTCATACCTGTGTCACCATATCGGTTCTTGGCTACACTATATTTTCCAGGGTCCTTTTTTTTTGGTCCGGAGCACCTGATAGCCTCTAGGACGCAGGAAACATAGATTGTATCGTAAATTGCCTCCATGCTTGAGCTGCCTCTTCGCGCAACGAAGAAGGAA